>JAPKLW010001925.1:0-30633 GCA_026898455.1 Plectranthus barbatus | reverse complement strand
AAGAACAAGCTCTAGTATGCTTCAATCACAAAGAGGAAGGTAAACAAACAATGATCAAACCTAAATCTCATGCATCCTCATCCAAATCAACATCCAAGTAGAATTAGAACTTCATACCTTTCAATTGTACAATTACAATTTTGAATTCAATGTACGTCATTACAAATTGAAAGTAGAAATAGGAAATCTTCCCCAAATTGGATTTGGTTGTCTTGATCCACCACTTTTAATCTTCAATCTCTTCCAAGTATTGATGAACTAATCTCCTAGATGTTCTAGGATTATGATGAATTGGAATGGAAAAATGGAATCTAGGGAAAAATCTAGCTAACGTATTGAAAAATTGACAAAAGTTTCTTCAAATAACCGCCTCTTCCCCTTTTATAAGCAAGCAATCAGGGCCTCGGATCGCCCGGTCGAAGTTTGGCTCGCCCGGGCCATCAAAAACCGCCAGAATCTCCCAACAACCGACTTGGCTCGGCCGGTCCTGCACAAGCTCGGCCGGTCGAGCCCTCTGAAGCTCCTGCTCGGCCGGCCCTGCACCAGCTCGGCTGGTCGAGCCCTCTGAAGCTCCGCTCGGCCGGTCCTGCACCCGCTGGTCCGGTCGAGCTCTCCAAACTCCAAAACACGTGCGATTTCCATCCAAAACTCCACCAAAATTGCTCGTTTATGCCCAAAACCTATCCTACACACATCAAACATACAAAACACGAAAACACAACCAAAATACAACAAAAACATATGATACGGGATTAAAATAGCCACAAACAAGCATGTACACACCTCAAAATATAGGTCATTTTACACACGTATCACTCCTACAAACACCTTAATTGAAACAGTCATTCTAGAAGTGCTTGATGATGAAGAAGAGGAGACTGCTAAGAATATTCCTTTTGGGGAAGGCACAGCCACTCATGAAGATCTTGGCAGAGGCGCTGCTGAGATTCCAGTTGCTGAAAGAGTTGCTGAAGAGTCTCACGTACCAGGAAATTCCGCAGCAGTTATCCCGATTGAAACCAATCCAGTTGCTGAGCACCAGGAGGGTGCTATGGAGAATAATGTACAAGACGATGGTCTCGCAGGGGAAGGAAATGTGGCCAGACCAATCAGACCAACATGGTTGCGCGCCCATCCTCTTGAAGATGTCATAGGAGATGTCAGTGATCCCATAATGACGAGACAAGGCAACGCTATGCTAGCTTGTTATATCTCCAGTGAAGAACCCAAAAAGATTGAAGAAGCCCTGATGGATCCGGATTGGGTGAATGCAATGCATGAAGAACTTGCAGAATTCACACGGAACAATGTATGGGAGCTGGTAGACAGACCTGAACATCAAAGTGTTATAGGCACAAAATGGGTGTTCAAAAACAAGAAAGATGAATCTGGCTCAGTTGTCAGAAATAAGACGAGACTCGTAGCTAAAGGATACAGGCAATGCGAAGGAATAGATTATGACGAAACATTGACGAAATTTTCATTTCTCATCCTCTTGACAAAATATGCAACATCATCCACGTGTCTGAGCATTAATGGTATATAGCAAGAATGCAACTTTGTTAGTTTGCTGAGTAAACCTCCGTTTACAATGTTGCAAACTTCCTAGCAGATAGGACCTTATACCGAGTCTGCAAGCGATATGCTGAGGGAGTTGGAGAGAAGTCAAACTCAGGAGAAGCTCTCCACCTCATCCACGACGTCCATTCAGGAGCTATCTCATCGCTACGATAATTCATAACGAAAATAGGACCTCTCGGCAAGCCAAACTCTGAAGCGAAGGTGTCAGCAGTCCACCTCACTAACTGGTTTCTGAAGACACCAACAATGGAGTCTCCAATAGACTCACTAGATCGGATGCGCCTTTATAAAAACCCTTCTTGTGAGGAACCTATCTACATAAGTGCCATTGACTGAATTCTTCGTCATTGCTTCTTTCCAAAATTATCTTAAAAAAAATGGATTCGCCAGGTCAATCTCTGGAAGTGCGTCGTAACCAGATTCTCCATGAGTCTGGCTTGTATTCTTTGTATGATAATGACTGCATCGTGGCGGAGACTGTTATGTTAAAACTCAACCGAAGTGGATTGACTCAATTTGTCACGGCCACCCCACGGTTATTCCATGATGACATTCTCCGAGAATTTATCCACAGATTGCCGGTACCCCACTGCATGCCCGACATGCACCTGAGTTCACTGGTATAGAAAAGAAAGAGGATATCGATGAATCCATCCCATATAGTAAACTTGTCTTTTTGGCCCGGAAGAAGGAGTTATCAGGCCATACAAGGGAGCAAAGGCGTCTGGCGCAAATTATGAAGGACATAATCCTTTATATGCCTCTCGCCACCAAACATATTCCAAAGTGGATCTTGGATCTACTTGACTCCGAGTTATTGGTAAAATACCTCTCCGCTGAACCTATTCGATTTCACCCTCATATGGTTTCAGAATTTTATGCTAGGGCTGTTATGAGCGATGATCAAAAATCCTTCAAAACTAGCATTTATGGAAATATTGTGGAAGTTAGTGCTGACTTACTGTCTAGAATGTTTGGTCTTCGAAATTATGGACCCAAGATATCTCAATACAAGATGAATGACCTTGCTGAAATGGAGAGACGGTGGAATCTTTGGAGGAAACCAGGGGAATTGAAAGCCAAGAAAGGACAGGAATCGCCTTCAAGGTTGCTACACCAATCAATACTCTGTCTGATGAGTACAAACTTCTAGCGGAGATAGTAATCAAAATGCTTCAATGTGATGCTGGTTCGTACTCCGAACTATCTGCCAAGAAGTACTCTGTTATGATGGCGCTGGTTGATAACATTAAGGGTAATTGGCGGAATTCTTTTTTAAGCGATGGGCTGAACATGCTCGGAAGAATGATTCCATGGCAGTAGACGGCACGTTCTCGTCGAACGTGAATTTTGGGCTAAAGATTAGTAAATACTTAGAGATGTTATTCACCAATACCAGAGTTGATCGTGGTGAAAGTCTACTTCCTACAGACTACATCCCTGCAACACGGAAGGAGCCCAAGCCTGTGAGTAGTTGACACCCTCGGAAGTTGACAGGGAAGTCTAATGTGGACAAAGACAAACCCACATCTCCTGAAGAATCTGATGCTTCTACATTAGCTCCTCAAATCTTGCAGTCAGCCATTCCCATGTTTGCTGAAGAGATTGCTCTTTTAAAGACAAACGCTGAGACAGACCACTGCTTCAAAAATCTCGAGGAGATTGAGAAATTGGGAAACTTACCTGTTGATCAAATCAATGAAATAATGTCTGCAAAGGAAGCCGAACAGCTTCCACCTACTATTGGGGTTATGGCTATACCAATTCCAACGAAGAAGAGAACCAAAGTCACCTCTCCTGCACCGAAAGCAAAGAAGAAGACCAGGAGAAAGCTGGAGCTACTTTCTGAGAAGGAAGAATCAGAAAAGGCAGAAGAAGAAAAGACGAATGCTGAAGCCACTGCTAAAGAAACTGCTAACATTGTGGCAGAGAAGGTGTCTGCTAAAGACACAACAGAGGACCCTACTGAAAGTGATCCGGAATACTTTCCCAGATCTTCCAGAACCAAAGAAGAGCGTCCTCAGGAAGGAATAAAAACTAAGAGACAGCGTTTGGCTGAACTTAAAGAGCGTGAGAAGAAAGAATACATGAAATTCATTACTGAAATGACGTTCGAAGGAAGAGACAGGAATTTCGAACGAGTCAAGTCAGCCGCTGAAGAATTTAAGGCTCAGAAGAAAGCCGCTCAACAGGCACTAATGGAAGAACAAGCTGCCAAGAAAGGGAAAGGCATTGTAGACGAAAGAATCTTTGTTACCATTCCCCCAGTCAGCAGTGAAGGAGCTATCATATCCTCACAAGACGCTATGTCAGATGAAGAGCTTGTCAAGGCAATTCACGAAGGGAGATTCAATGAAGTACAGTCAATTGTGGCCCTCGACAGCAGTTCAGATGAGGAAACTTCTTTTCAAGATTTTTCCAGGAGATTACAGGAAATCCAGAAGCAGGACCTTCTGGAATTGAAGAAAAGGAAAGTGATGATCGAGTTGAATCTGCTGAGCAGATTGAGCACATGACTGCTGTTGAAGAATCATCCACCAGATGTAAAGAAGTGATTTCTGATGAAGTTCCTCATACTGAAGATCTCTCTATTGTCACCGCTGACAAAGAATCCGCAGAGATATATGATGCTAAAACTCTGATGTTAATCTCATCAAAAGGCATGGATCCACTTCGATTCACACTCACGAGAAGTAATGCAAATCCTGAATTTGATTTGCTAGGTCAGGAAATTGATAAATTCGTGTCCCTGATGGTTGAGGAAGACATAAATGGCGTATTGAAAGAAGATACTCCTGAAGGGAAGATATTGGGAGAAGAGTTCAGACGATGGAAGAAGTATGACTACATCTCTCACGAACTTGGTATGGAAGAAAGAGAGATTATGATGGCTTGGAAAGGATTGAAATTTTGGAGGCATGAAGAATTGTGGGCGAACGAATGGATGGATCAATCTCCATGCACAAAGCAGTACTCTGATAAGGCGGTCAGCGAAAGACTTCAATTAATTGAAGCTCATCGGAGAACGTCCTCTCCTTGTTCCCTGCCGCAATCAACTTTCGCTCCCGACGAATTATCTGTTGGACACATACAACTTTTAAAACGACAAGCCGAAGCTGCTGCTGCATACAAGAAATACCAAGCAGAACTCCCTATGCTCAAAGAATTATGGCATCAAGCACGGTTGGCTGAAGCACTCGAGTACAAATATCAAACGTCCGAGATTGTCACCTATCAGGACAGAGAGGAGGAATTGCAAGCCTACATGCTAGCATTCTCTCTAGCAGAAGCACGAAAACTTGAGGAAGCCGAGAACGCTGCTGCTGAAGCAGAATTTCAAAAAGAGATCGAAGAGGATATACATCTGCTAGTCAGCACTGCTGCTGAAGCAGAATTTCAAAGAGGGATCGAGGAGACAATACATTTGCTAGTCACCTCTGATCAAAGAGAAACCACTGACACAGAAAGGACAGAGGTAGTCATGGAGGAAATCTCCACCTCCACTGCTAGGAGTCAAGCAGTCATCATTCCTACTACCTCATCCTTCCTTGCTACTCCAATTAGCAAGCTACATCTTCCAACATATCTAGACTCCGTTGTTCAAATGGTTGTTCAAAGCGCGGTGTCTACTATATCTGAGAGAATGGTGTTTGAAGCCATGGATATACGAACGGAAATTGCGGAAGTCAAATCCAATGTTGATACCATGACGGCCAGGGTGGACACAGTCGAGTCCAACATTTCCTCTGTCAAGGACTCTGTACAAGAAATAAAGACAGACGTAGCAGAGCACAAACAGCGAGTGGATTCCAAGGTGAACTCTTTTTCTTCCAGACTTTTGGATGCAATCAAAGAGGGGGAAGAAAGAAGGGCTGCTGAAGCCGTTGAGAGGAAGAAAGCGAAGGAAGCAAGAGCCATTGCAAAAGATGAACATAGGAGAATTCTTGAAGCTGCAAAAGAAGAACATAGGAGAATTCTTGAAGCTGCAAAAGAAGAACAAAGGAGAATTCGTGAAGAATTCAAACGGAAAGAAGCTGAGCTCAAACAGAAAGAAACAGAAGCAAAAATCAAGATGCTCGAAGAAGAGAATGAGCGGTTGGCCAAGGATCTGCTAAGGAGCTTTTAGACAAATTTGTGGAGCTAGCCTCAAACAAATTCGATGAATTTGACAAGATGAAGAAACCTGCTCCAGACTCCTGAGTTCATACGTTCCTCTGGTATTTTTTTTTTTTTTTGCTAACTCTTATTTTGTCTCCGTCTAATCATTTTTCATTGTACTTGTAATTGATATATCATATGAATGAAAATTGATCAGACAGAGACAACCTCTCATTGTCAATCTCTGATTTTCACCGTGTTTCTTAGTTGAAATACACTATTTGTGTATTCAACACATCTGAAAACAATTGGATTGAAATTGAAAAAGTAATATGTCTTCTAATTCTATTTGGGTGCTAGGATACCTAGCATATTACCTCTGCAGCATTTACTTATGTGTTTAATCGAGAAATATTTCCCAGCACTTGTTGAGGGGGAATTTAATTTTTTTGCTTTGCTTGAACTAAGGTGGATAAACTCTGTGTTAGATTGTTAGAATAGATTAGTATTTATTTTGTAAACACAGACATTGTTCCTCTTAGCTTCAGCAAATGACAGTAAGCTTTGATCGCACCAAAAAGGGGGAAATTGTTGGGAAATTATTCCTAAAATCTCCCTTAGGATTCATTTGTAAAAGGTTTTGTTGAATCAAACCTTAGCATTTGGTCGATCATTTGCTGAATTCTAGATAAGTCTAGCATATCATGTAATGTCCTGTATAGGTCTTCTATTGAGTTGTAATAGGCTAGCAAACATCGAAGGAAAAGCGTTTGCTAGAAGACATGAGCTATTCCTAGCAGACATCGAAAGAAAGCGTTTGCTAGAAGACTTACGCAATTCCTAGCAGACACCGAAGGACAGCGTCTGCTAGAAGACATGTGTTAGCAGAATGCTAAGGCTTTAGCATTTGCTAATAAATCCTGAAGGATGCTAGCAGAATAGAAGTCAAAGGTTTGAGTGCCAACGGAAATATTCAGCAAATCAAGATAAATAGCATAACAGAATGTCAAAGGATGAAGCATTATTGCCGTTCTGACAAAAAGTACACACAAAGGATGAAACTTTCCCGAAGAAGTTCGGAAAGTACAGATCGAGAACAAAAAGCGACTGAACAAGTCTTATCACTCTCGGACAAAAAGAAAAGTTGTGTCTAACGGATATGGAGATTCAAGATTTGAATCTCCACCTATAAAAGGAAGATCCAAAAGAGAAAGACGACTACTACTACTGCTTTTCTCACTTCAGATATTCACGAACACTCAAAGCAAAAAGATTCCTTTGACAAGTGAACAAAGAAAAAGTAGTCAGTTGAGAGCATTGTGAAAGGATATTAAAAGCTCTCAACAACCAGGAGTGTCGCTCATTGATTTACTGACAATCCATTGGAGATATTCTTGATTGTATTCAAGAACTCTCAATCATTGGGATTCCTTTCTTTTCGAAAAGAATCTAACAGTCGAACACCTGAAAAGGTTTAGACTCAGACGGGCACTTAGCCACATTCAAGGAAAGTCAGGAAGTGACTATAAAACTTCCAAATCAGGCAAGGCAGGAGTTTCGAAAGTGTGCCCTTGACCCAGCCGAACCAGCATCTGAGGAGTTCAGATTATCGGAGGATAGCTGTCGAGTAGCCAGGCCGAAAGCTCACTACCTACTTAACTGTAAAAGGCGAATCCTTGTAATCTGTATACTTACTTAGTGAATTCTTAGTGTATCGGCTAAGGAGTGGACATAGATCTTCTTGGATCGAACCACTATAAATCCTGTGTTCTTTTACTATTTTATTACACACGTGATTTGAAACCTAGCAATCATATTGCTAGTGTATAACTATGAAGAAACTTAACCCATTTCTGAGCTTAACTAATATTTAAAAGAGAAGACATAAAGTGTAAGTGACGTATATTTATTCCGCTGCATTTCGTGTTTATGTTTAAACACGACGACTCTGATATTTAAGGACCAAAAATAGTATTGTAGTAATTGTTGGGAATATGAGTACAAAAAGAGTTTATCAATTTGTGGTCAAATAAAGTGCATCATGAGTGCACAAGCGTTCTCGAATAAGTCAGTGTAGTATATGTCCAAGAAATTGTGTAGTGGGCATAAATAAAAAAAAAACTGTGAACAGAGCGTGCATATTATGTCTGTTGAATTAATAATGCACAAGAGTTGGGTGTATGATTTTATTGTTGAGTCTGAATCCTACTGAGTTGAAATTATGGGATGCATCTTACTTCAGTTAAATTAGAGTCATTATTATTTGAGTCGGTCAGTTAACAAGTATGGTATGTGATGAGGAATACTTGGGTGAATGGAGTTATTAGGTTGTTATTATTCAGTCACTTAGCCAAATTTTCCATACCTTTCACCAATGTGCCTACATTAGAACCAAAATAAAGACCTTTGTGATCTTTGTTCTAGCATTCCCAAAGTCAGTAGAGAGTTTAGACAATGAGCAAGCTTATGGTAGGGAAGTTGTACAGTTGATAATTTGAGAGTATACACTAGCCTTTCTTGCAATGTGAGCGAAATTTGAGTGATACACTATCCTGTGAGAAACAGACTTTCAGAGATCAAGATTGAAACTGTTTGGTTTGCATTGAGTTAATGATTGTTGCAGTGTTGGTGCGGGAATCACAAATCCTTTTGTGTCTGAAACAAATAATGATCAATTAATGCACCCCTCGTGTTTATCTCTTTCTTTTAATTGTTTTCCTCATTGTCGAGGATGAACAATAGTTTAAGTTTGGGGGTTGATAAACACTCGTTTTGTGCATTTTATAGATATGAATCTGCTCACTTTTGACCTTAGATTAGATCATTACGTGGTGTTCTCATGCATTATTCGTATTTTTTGAAGAATTATTACGTTTGGGTTGTTTATGCAGATTTCATGCACAAGTGAGTTGTTTTCAAGATATGATCGAGCACCATGAAGTTAGTTGATGTGTCGTTGCACTAGGAAGGTGAAAAAGTGAGAAGAGATCGACGAAAAAGCTTCAAAAACCTAGTCGCGACGTGAACGGCGACCCAAATTACATCATCGGCGGTCGCCGATCATGCATTTGGGCCGCCAATCACGTAAATTCTCATTTTACCTTTCGGCGCATGAACGGCGACCTAATTACATGAACGACGATTGTCGTTCATGCTTTTAGGTCGCCGATCATGCAATTTCTGGAATTGAGCTACGGCACATGGATGGCGACCTAACTACATGAACGGCGATCGCCGTTCATGCTTTTAGGTCGTTGATTGTGAAATTTTGGGGCTTTTTGCACGGCACACGGATGGCGACCCGAGCACACGCTCGGCGGTCGCCACCGACGCATTTTGGGTCGCCGATGGTGACTTTTTGGGCGAAAATTTATACAAATCCCATATCTTTTTGGGTATGAACAAGATAAGTATAAATAGAGGCTTCCAAGACTCAAAAAGGTTCCTTCACTTTTATTTCTGAATCGACTATTGAGAAAAGGGAGAACGGTGCAAGTTCGAAGTTTGAAGACTTAAGATTGAAGAATACTGGTTTTTGGTTTCATGTTTTCTCTATTTTGGTTTATTTTTTTCTCTGTAATTATGGAATTTAGCATGATTGGCTAAATCCCTTTGTGGATTCTAGGGTTTTGAAACTTGTTGACATTCATTCAATTGTTTATATGATTTGATTTTCCTGTTCCATTGATGTTTTAATTACTGCTGGGGTTTTCTTTAATTACAAGATATTGGTCATTGATTGTAATTTGAAATGGTAATTTTTGAACCGAGAGTTCTAGGTTATTTATTAAGATGCAGCGGAATTAAATTTGATAGGGCAATTCGAGAGGAATTTGAACTGTTAAAGGGTTTTGAAATCTAAGGATTTATCAAGAGTAAAAGTCCTTTTGCGCATCCAAGAGGAGTCACTAGGTCGTTTATTTCCATGTTATGGTTGAGAGTCCGAGAGAGTCGCCTGATAACATTTATGAGATTAACTCACATCTTTGGAAATTAAATTGGAATTGGATTGTATAAATGATTGTTTGATAGTTCTTCAAAGTGGATTACCCTGGAATCCTAGTTTTTTAATAGATTTTCTAAACTTAATAACTTTTCTTTACTTGTCATTACTAAATATTGCTTTTCAATATTGCCTAGAAATTAATAACCAAAATCAATTACTGATTTGTCTAGATAGTAGTAAGGTATCTATGTTTTAGTGCTTAGTTATACTTCGATCCTGCAATCTTCGAGATCGATAAATTATTACTTGCCCTCTGCAGTGATCTGTACACTTGCAGAATAGCGCGTTGAGAAACGAGCTATCATCGGTCCTTCGATTAATAACTGTAACCTATCTCAATCTTCATCTCTCGATCCTTCGATGAGAATAGATTTAAAACAAAACATAGGATTTGTTGGGAAAATATTCATGAATTACCCTTAGGATCTTATTGTAAAAGGTTTTGTTGGATCAAACCTTAGTAGACGGTCGATCATTGCTGAACATTAGCATAGCTTAGAAACTGATGTAATGTCCTGTATAGGGTAAACATCGAGTTGTAATAGAATAGGCTGTTTGGAAGTATCTCAGCAAACATCAAAGAATGCTAAAGGAAGACCGCTAGCAATAACAGAATGCTAAGGAGTCAGCATTCGACAAACACATCCTAAACTGCTGAAGATGCTAGCGAACCAAAATCAAAGTAGCCGACAAAGCACTTGCTGCGCATTGAGACCAGAAGCATGCTGAAAGAGATCCAGCATCCCGTACCAGTAGAAGCTCAGCAAAGCAAACCAGAACAACTACTACACCGCCATTCTGACCAACACACGACGATTAGCCATGTCAGAAGTAGGACGGAAAAGCCTGTCCAAAAGCAGAAAAGTTAGTAAATAGCTACCTGCATTTAAGGAGAAAGATCCGTTGTGTCTAAACGTATCTGCCAACTCAAACTTTGAGTACACCGCTATAAAAGGCAAGTCAAAAGAAGATGCAGGTGCTGCTCACTCTCTAACCAAAACTCGATATACGAAAGATTCCAAAAAGCAAAAAGGCAAGAGAGCAGTCCAGTTGAAAGGTACAATCCAGAGATATCCAAAGGCCTTCAACTTTCAGAGTGTCTCACTACGTCTGATATTCTTCTGAGTGATTCTTGAAATGGTTCAAGAATCTTCAATCACTGGGATCACTTTCTTTTTAAGGAAAGCATCCAACAATCAATTTCTTGTGAAGAAATTGATTAAGGCTGGCATTGAGGCCGAGAACACACGATAGTTCGGAGGGAACTCTAAACTCTTCCAAGCGAGTTTTAAAAGCGAGTTTTATGAAGGTGCGCCCTTGACTCAGCCAGAGCCACACCAGGAAAGTTCGGGGTATTGGAAGATAGCCGTAAAACAAACAGACCTTCAGACGGCTGACTGCTTAACAGGGAAGGCAACTCTTTGTACACCGTATACTTTCTAGTAAAATTCTTAGCGATTCGGCTAAGAAGTGGACGTAGATCATTTGATCGAACTACTATAAATTGTGTGTTGTCTTGTTGTTACTGCTTTTCGAGCTATTATGTTTTAAAACCTAGTGACCAAGTTGCTAGTGTATAACTGAAAAAGGTAACCTAAGTAAACTTTAACTAAAATAGAGTTGAGAATAATTTAAATACAAGAAAACACAATCTATTCCGCTGCACTTCGTGTGTGTACTTTATTGTAACCATGCCGACTCTGATCATAAGGGACCAACAAGTGGTATCAGAGCAGGAGGTTGAAAAACCGACTGCTTCTGAGTCGCTTAGGACCTAGATCCTAGTCTTTCCTTGCGTCTCTTGTATCTGTGTTTTACATAGCTCAGGTAAAGACCAGAATTATCCGATGACGAATTACGCTCTTCTAAAGTACAACAAGGATGGATTTGAAACATTGAAAAAGAAGGCCATGATCCAGCTGCAGAGCATACATCCAGAGATGAGGGACATTCTAACAGTTGGCCCTATAGAAATCATGAAGGTCAACACTGCACCCCCTGGACCCGTTTGTGGCCGACCCAGACCTGAGATGTCAAAGAAAAATGAAGCTGCTGTTATACATCCAAACTCCACAAGCGTTGGAACTCAAGAAGACGTAGCTTACTTTGTCAAAAAGGATGGAAACAAATGGAAATCTCCGAGGAAACCTTTCTATAACCAGGAAAAGTCCACACCTGCATCTGCAACACCGTCCAAGGAGACTTCATCAACTTATACTATCAACGATGAAGATCAAAAGATAGGCGAGCTGGAAGAACAGATGAAAAAGATACAAAAAATGATTCTGGAAGCAAAAGCTGAAAAGGAAGCAAAAGCGAGCATGATGCAGCACCCTACTGAAAAAAGGATAAGAACATGTTTTGAATGCAAGTCTCCTGATCACTTGAAGCATGATTGTCCAAAAGTAAGTCCTGAGGAAAGAGAACGTCTGCGTCAGAGATTTGAAAGACGAGCAGTGCGAGCTGTAACAAAGGCGTTGCTGACACGGACATTAGTTCCAGATATTCCTGACAACGAAGAGGAATATTACCCCACTGACGAGGAAGAAGAAGCCCTAATGGTCTTTATGGCAAAAGTCGTTGAAGATGGCGAATCATCCGCTGATACTGAGAAACCCTTTGAATCGGCCCTAGCAGTCGACAATCAGGAGGTAACACCTATAACGAATACTCCATGCTCAGCACACACATTTGAATCAGAGGATTCCTTCCTAGATTCTGAGGAAGATTATCTTACTAAGCTTTCTTTAGAACTTTCTAAGGTATACACCATGAAAGATGCTATTGTGAAAGATAATTCTTCACTCAAACAAAAAGTCTTAAGTCTGACCAATGAAGTCGAAAGACTAAGGTCTGACAGTGAGGAACTATCAAGACTTAGAATTGAATCTTCTGAACTTCTTGAAAATTTAAAAAATCTTGAAAAGGAAAATATGTTTTTGAAAAACAAAGCCAATGAGAAGTGTGTCTGCACATATATGACTAGTCAGGATATTTTGAATAACCTGATAAGCCAACAGAGACGTCACGGTGACCGATCTGGAATTGGGCATAGTTGCAATGACAAAGATGAAACTTCGAGGCAAAAGGAAAATATCATCATTGTTTCTGGCGGAAAAATACTTGATGATAGTAAAGAGAAGGATAAATTCGTTGCTGAATCCTCAAACGCTAAGCCGATCGCTCAACGGAATATCAAACAATCTGCTGAACCCAAGCAGAGTGTCAAGCACTATGCTTGACCTCAGCAATAGGTCAAGCAGAATGTAAGATTTCAGCAGAGGATCATAAAAGATGTTGAACTTCAGCAAAACTCACAATTGAGGTCTGCTAAGCGAAACTTTTCAGCAAACTCAAGGACAAAGGCTGAGCATCATGTTTCAAATGCCAGGAAGCCAAATCCTATCCTTTCTCGGGAAAGACACATTGAGGATCATTCAATGAAACCCCAATATTATCACTACACACCGCATAGGAGAAACATCTATGTGAGACCCGAGTCCAGATATGTATATCATCAAAGGACGATGAAGGGAAAGGAGCGCAACGCACAACCACATACATATGCACGTCAAAAAATTGAGAAAGTTAGCAAAATAGATCTCGAAGAAAAATCTTTGAAGATTATCAAAATGTGGGTTCCAAAAGGAACAATGACTCAAGCTAATCCTCCAGGACCCGACTCAAAACGGGGACCTAAATCAACTTAATTGTTCTTGCAGGATTAGGATTCAAGTGCGAAGACATCAGGCATGTAAAATGAGTGGATCCTAGACAGTGGTTGTTCTGCGCATATGACGGGAGACGAAGAATTATTCTCGTATATTCAAAAATCATATGGCCCATCTGTGGTGTTTGGAGACAACAGCAAAGGAAGAGTACTTGGCAGAGGATGAATAGAGCGGAACGGACTAAGAATTGTTAATGTTGCTCTCGTATCCAATCTCAAACACAACCTGCTAAGCATAAGTCAACTATGCGAAAACGGGTACACAGTATCTTTCATTCATTCGGGATGTTCTATAGCTGACAATGTAACAGGAGAAGTAAAGCTTCGAGGAATTCGGAAAGGTGGACT
The DNA here is from genome assembly GCA_026898455.1 of Plectranthus barbatus. Taxonomy (NCBI): domain Eukaryota; kingdom Viridiplantae; phylum Streptophyta; class Magnoliopsida; order Lamiales; family Lamiaceae; genus Plectranthus; species Plectranthus barbatus. Next base: position 16,870 of record JAPKLW010001925.1, on the reverse strand, counting down.
TTATGTGGTTGATTGGCAAAGTGGTCAACAACACTCATGCTTTCTAGCACTAAACAAAGAGGAAACCACTTGGTTATGGCATAAGAGGTTAAATCATTTAAATTTCAAAACCATCAACCATATTGCTAGAAATGAACTTGTCACTGGTTTACCTCAAAACATCACGTTTCGTAAGGAAGGCATCTTCAAGGCATGCCAACAAGGAAAGCAGACCAAAGCCTCATTTCATTCCAACCCAGAAAAGAACACCTCAAGCAGAATCCTAGAATCATTACATATGGATCTATTCGGACCAGTCACTCCACCCTCAGTAAGTAAAAAGATATATACTCTTGTGGTAGTTGATGATTATTCCAGGTACATATGGGTTCGCTTACTGAAAACCAAAGATGAGGTTAAGATTACTCTACCCGAATTAATCCTCAAGGAGCAGAATAGTAAAGAAGTTACGGTGAAAAAGATTCGATCTGACAATGGAACAGAATTCTGCAACGGCATTCTCATGGATTTTTGCGCAGAAGCCGGTACAAATCATGAGAGATCCATTGCTAGGACCCCACAAAAGAACGGTCTAGCAGAAAGGAGGAATCGAACCTTGAAACAAGCAGTGCGATCTATGCTAGCCGACACCGATCTACTTGCTAAATTTTGGGGCGAAGCAGTGATGACTGCATGCTATACGCAGAACAGGAGCTCTATCAACGGTCGATTCAACAAAACTCCCTATGAAGTCTATAACGGTCATAAGCCTAATTTAGATTATTTACGTGCTTTTGGTGCAACATGTTATATCCATAACAACAGGAAGTCAAAACTTAACACTTTTTCGCCTAAGTCGGATGAGGGTGTACTTCTCGGATATGGTCACCCCACTCACCAAGGTTATAGAGTGTTAAATAAGACTACCGGAATTGTGGAAATAACATGCAATGTTATTTTTGATGAATCTACTTTAGTGCGCAAAGCCATCAATGAGACAAAGGATGACAATCATGAGACTAATGATGTCAATGATCAATCGATCTTGAATTATCTTGAACACTTACGATTTGATCGACTAAGTCTATGAATGAATGTAATCCTATTCAGACAAGTCTAGCAGACCAGGCCAGTGATGCTAACGATCATGCTGAGGCCAATCCCCAAAAAGATATCTTTAATCCGCTAGATGATTCAGACGAGGAAACCTCTAATCCTACCCCCGTCGCTGAGGAAATCAATGCTACTGAAGATCTTGGCAGAGGAGCTGTTGAGGCACCAAATGCTGAGAATTCCACTGAAAGAGAAGGTCCAGACTATGATGTTCCTATAGCCGAAGTACCGGCTGCTGAAGAAACTTCTGATGCTGAGGATCAAACTCTCAACACACAAGATGCTGAGGATGAAGTGGTCAATGCAGAACATACCAATAATCTCAGAGGAGAAAGAATTGCTGGAGAACCAATCAGACCAGCATGGCTGCGTGCACATCCACTAGAAGATGTTCTTGGAGATATCAATAAACCCGTCCTGACCAGACAAGGATCTGCAATGTTTTCATGCTATCTATCAAGTGAAGAACCAACTAAAGTTGAGGATGCACTACATGATCCAGACTGGGTAAATGCTATGCAAGAGGAGCTTGCTGAATTCTCTCGCAACCACGTATGGGATCTGGTAGATAGACAAAAACATCAGAATGTCATAGGCACCAAATGGGTATTCAAGAACAAAAAGAACGAATCAGGCTTGGTGGTAAGAAATAAAGCACGCCTTGTAGCCAAAGGGTACAAACAGTGCGAAGGCATCGACTATGATGAGACATTTGCGCCTGTAGCAAGACTTGAAGCAATCAGATTATTTCTCGCTTATGTAGCGCATCATGAATTCTCGGTCATGCAAATGGACATCAAAAGTGCATTCCTTAATTTCGAACTCAAGGAGGAGGTCTACGTTGAGCAGCCTCCTGGCTTTGAGAATGGAAATCAGGTCTATAAACTAAGAAAAGCCTTGTATGGACGGAAGCAAGCACCTCGAGCTTGGTATGGAACTTTATCTAAGTTTCAACTCGATAATGGCTTCAAAAAGGGAAGGATTGATCAAACACTCTTTCGTATTAAGGACGAAGGAAGTATTCTACTTGTGCAAATCTACGTTGATGACATCATCTTTGGCTCAAAGAATCAAGCTCTCTGTGACAAATTCTCCAAGCTATTGATGAGTACTTTTCAAATGAGTATGATGGGAAGAATGTCCTATTTTCTTGGACTTCAAGTTCAACAATCAAATGAAGGAATTTTCATTCATCAAAAGAAATACACGCGAGATCAAATTGCAAAATACTGTCCAGAGAAATCCAAGAGCTTACGGATCTCCATCAGCAATGCGTGTATAGCAGATCTAGAAAAAGAAGGAGAAGCAGTGAATCCTACCTTATATCGAGGGATCATCGGATCTCTGCTATATCTTACAGCCAGCAGACCCGATATATCATATGCTGTGGGACTATGTGCCAGATATCAATCCCAACCAAACAAAACACATCTAGACACAGCGAGGCGAATTATCCGTTATTTAAAGTGCACAAAAGGCTTAGGAATTTGGTATCCAAGAGCCGACAGCCTAGCCCTGAGTGGATATTCAGATTCTGATTTTGGAGGATGCGAAATCGACAGGAAAAGCACCAGTGGCACATGTCAATTCCTTGGTCATAAATTGATCAGCTGGTTCAGCAAAAAGCAGCACTCGGTAGCAACCTCAACCACCGAAGCAGAGTATGTAGCGGCTGCTAGTTGCTGTCAGCAAATTCTGTGATTCGACAACAACTTCAAGATTATGACATCTCACCTGAATGCGTACCAATCTACTGTGATAACAATAGTGCTATGTGCATCACAAAGAATCCTGTACATCATTCCAGGACAAAACACATTGACATCCGACATCATTTTATCCGTGACCATCAAGAAAAGAAGGATATTGATATTTAGCGAATATGTACTGAGGATAAAATAGCAGACATCTTCACTAAGCCCCTTGCAGAGGCAAGATTCAAAGAATTATGCATCAAATTGGGCATGATGGAACTAGATATTGCTGCGGATGAATGAGATACTACTCTCATTCTTTCTGGTTTTCTTGGGTTTTCTCATGTTACTTTCAGCATATTATGGGAGACTTTACTATATGTAGTCTGCTAAGCTAATGGCGAATGACAGATATGCCCCTATCAACTTTCAGCAGATAAATTGTTTCTGCTCAACAAACTATGAAGGAATGAAGATCACATCTATATTTTGTCATGAAAGAAAAAACATCAAGAGATCGAAATATTCATATATTCTTCACCAAAAGAGGAACACGCCTTGAAGCAGGTATTCATTACAAAAGGAAAAAGCGGCACTATCAGCCAAACAAAAGAGGAAATACAAGATCTACTACGGAATTCATTCAAAAAGGCGACACTGGCTTATAAGGATAGAAATCAGCCCCTTGAAGGTTGGATGGGCCGTCAGCGATTTCTGGAAAATACTTCTCCATCAACCAGCTGAGCTGCATTTCATTCCGCAGAGGCACGAACGGATGAAGCTTGATAGCTTCCCAGACATTCTTGAAGACGTATCCGGCCCAGTCAACGGAAGCAACATCATCCATGGCCATCATCACCTGCCAAACAAATCTTGAGAAACAGAGGTCATAAGGCTCCTCTCCAAGCAGGATTTCATGGGCAATACGGAACATGACCCAATATGATGTCTGGAGGCCAGAGGCAGGAATGTCAGGGCTGAAATCAAAACGAGGAGAATGACGCCATTTCTCCCATGCCAGCCATTCTGGAGCCACTTCCTCTGCAAGATAGTCCTCTACAGACAAAGGACCTCGAGGAAGCCCGAAATCAACTGCAAAGGTGTCAGGGGTCCAATGGACAAGCTTATCATGGAACACCCCATAGATTGCGTTTGGTTCCACATGGCAATCATTGAGGAAATCCCTCAACACTTCCTCTTGAAAACGACGAGGAGTAGCACACACAAATTGCGAAAGACCCCCCCACTGCAACGTAGATATGACCTTCACTGCCACATCACAATCATCTATGTAATACCTATCCAGACCTGGCTCATCCAGGACCAGATTGCGTCTGATATCTATGGTTCGTGGAGGAGAGTCCATGAGTGAAGAAAGGGACCTGACTTTCTTGAAGGAGAAGAAGATTGAAAGTGTGAATCAGGAAAGAAGGAAAGTTGAGATGTTTGGATAATCTCAAACTGAGGTATTTATAGAGGATTTCCCATTTATGACGCGAAGAAAGAGAAAAATCTGTCTCAAGATCGCAATGATTCACCTCTTGGAATACGAAACATTGCCAATAAAGGGATCGACGTGTATGCATGGGAAGTCAAATCATTTTTTCCAGCAATAGTGAGAAATGAGTATTGAAAAGTTCGAGGATCTCATCATCACATTTTTTTTTCAAAATAAGAGCTCTCATAGACTCAGCAGATCTTCCGAAGTTGCTGAAAATTAGAATGCTGAGAGGGACCATCCTCTATCAGCATCCTTAAACGGCTGCTAGTCAGAAACAACAATATATCCGAAATCGAGGCGGGATGACTCAAAATTTAAACTTGATGGGACCCGATCAGGCGTAATTAATGCATACAAACGACGGCATCAACTGAGGAGATGCCACGTTAGAAACACTTGAGTGTTTCACGAAGCATGGGAAGCTATATGGAAAGACGCGTTTATTCTGAACCATTGATCTAACACTTCACAGATTTTCCCTCAACCGTTAGATCTCACATTCAAATTAACCCTACCTTTGCTCTGATCACTGTTCATTTTCTTCTCATCTTTCGAAAGATAGAGCAAAATCCCCAATCCTAAGTCTCCGAAGAATTTGAAAAATTACTCCAGATTTTCCCTCATAGACATGGCTACAGAATCTATAGCCTCATCATCCCAGAAATCTACCTGTCAGAACCATCGCCCTGAATCAAATGAACCACGTCCCTTCAATTTTCCACCAAATTCTGAAGAACCCTTACATATGCGGCATGCACCAGGGTTTACTGGGATTCTAAAGAAAGAAGATGTTGATGATTCAATATCGTATGGATAGCTTGTTATGATGGCTAAGAAGAAATCCCTAGCCGGCCACACAAAGGAGCAGAGGCGTTCGGCTCAAATCATGAAGAATCGGATTCTGTATAAACGTCTTGCTGCTGAACATATCCCGGATTGGATAATGGATATCCTCGATAGCGAACAGGTAACTCAATACTTATCCGCTGAACCCATGCATTTTCATCCGCATATGGTTTCTAAATTTTATGCCAGTGCAGTCATGAGTGAAGATGGAAAATCTTTCAAAACTTGTGTTTATGGAAGTATCATTGAAGTCAGTGCCGAAGTTCTTGCTAAAACTTTTGGTCTTCGGAATGAGGGGGAACGTATATCTCATTACAAAGTAACGGATTATGATGAGATGGAAAGACGTTGGAATTCTTGGAAGAAGCCTGGAGTACTGAAGGATGGGAAAGGTCATGAGATTACATTCCGGGCTGCCACACCCATTAACACCCTACAAGATGAATTTAAAATTCTAGCCGAATTGGTGATCAAGATGTTCCAATGCGACGCCGGATCATATTCTGAACTTTCGTCTAAGAAATATGCAGTAATGATGGCTCTCACAGACAAAGTGAAGGGAAATTGGGCTGAGTATTTCTTCAAACGATGGGCAGAGCATGCCAAGAAGAACGACCACATGTCTGTGGATGGATCTTTTTCATCAAATGTTAATTTTGGATTGAAAATAAGCAAGTTTCTGGAATTGGTCATGCATTCAACGAAAATTGATCAAGGAGTGAAGTTGCTCTCCACTGATTTCATTCCAATCACACAAAAAGCAGCCAACCCTCTTGATTACAAGAAGCCAAAGAAGCTGACTGGTAAATCCAATGTGGATGCGGACAAGCCTACTTCAGATGAGGAAGTAGACGAACGTTCATTGGGCGAACAAGTATTGCAGATAGCAACACCTATCTCTGCTGAGGAAATAGCAACATTAACCCAGAACGCTGAAACAGAGCAATGCTTTAAGCAGCTTGATGATATTGTAGCTCTCGGAGAGATACCAACCGAACAGATTGAGGAAATTATGGAACAAAAGGCCGCACTCCAGCAGCCTTTTGTGATTGGTCAACTTGTTGTTCCAATTTCTTCTGAACAACAAAAGGATATTGCTCCCACCAGGAACAGAAGGTCTAGTCGTCATCGCCTTCGCAAAATTGCTGAGCTAGCCACTGTCCCTACTGAAAAAGTACCTGATTCACCCCTATCATCTAAAAGTTTTGATGAACGTATGAAAGGCGTACGTGAAGCTAAACGAAAGCGTGCAGAAAAAATGAAGGCACAGGAAATGAAGGAATACAAAAAGGAGATGGATTGAATCACATTCGAAGGAAGGGATCTGAACTTCGAGAGCGTAAAAAGATCTCATCTAGAAAGAGAGAATCAAAAGGAGAATACTAGTCAAGCACCCGATGAGGAAGCTGCTGAAGAGTTAAGCAGAGCAGCAAAGAAAGGGAAGACAGTAATAGACTCTACTTTGACAGAAAAAGAAATGGATAACCCTATTGCGGTCAGCAACAGTACAAATTTTACAACAGCAGCAGACGGCATGACTGATAAAGAGCTAGATAAGCTGATTCAATCTGGCGCTTTCAAAGCCACGGAACACTCCAAAGGCAAATCGGTTCAATTTTGCGAACCAATTGCTACATCTTATCAAGACAGTAGCTCAGAGGAGGACGCGCCACGAACAGAGACAAATGATACACACTCCAAAGATAAGGATGCAGGACCATCAGAAATCTCTAAGGAAAGCGCAGATACGAACTTGCCTACTGCAGAGCATGTTGCTAAGGAAAACACTGAGGAGACTGAATCTGTAGCCTTCAATGCTAAGGAACCTTCTGATATGGAAAATACTGTTGGGTCTGAAAAGGAACCGTCTGCTGAAGACATGGCTCATACAAATGCTGAAAAAAAAAAGAAAAACACTACTAAAGAATCTACTGCAGCAGACGATTCTATGAAAACAACTGTTGAAGAATCTACTGCAGCTGACGAAACTATGGCAGATACTGCTGAAGAAGTTCATCCTACTGAGGAGACAATAGTCGATGCAAGTAATGAAGATCAAGGAGAAGAGACGATAGAAGAAGAACTCTCCTATGCAGGATTTCTGGACGAATCAACCTGTTTATCAGAATCTGATTTTGAGGGGGAATCTACCGAAGTATTTGATGCCCCAAAACTCTTCGAAAATACCCCACTTTGCGAAATGAACAACTGAGGATCCCATTTGATGGTTTACGTGGCAAACTTTTTCGCTCACGAAGAGTAGCACAATGGTGTGCTGCTGTCTCGATTAATGAAGATATGAATGCTGATCTCAGAGATTGGAGTGATGAGATCTTAGCCTTCGTAGAGCAAGAAGTAAATAGGGACATTGCAGGAGTCTTTTATGTTGAGATTCATGAAGAAACAGAGGAAGGCAGAGTGCTTGGTAGTCAATTTAGACGATGGAAAACTTATGACTACATCATGCATGAACTCTGTTTTGAGGAAAGGATGATTATTATCGCTAGAAAAGGTCTTAATTCCTGGCGTTCCGAAGAAACCTGGGCAAATGAATGGATGGACCAGCCCTCTTGCACAAAACAATATACTGATCAACAAGTAATTGCTCGATTGCAAGCCATCCGTGCTCACAGGAAGTTTCTTCCATCTCAGACCCTGCCCAGATCACAGTTTGCCCCAGATAAGAAGTCCTTGGCCCACATGGAACTAACCAAACGACAAAGGGCTGCAATAATTGCTTATCAGAAGTGGAAAGCTTCTTATGAGGAGAAATTGCGAGTTAGAAGTCTCGAACTAGCCGCGATCGAAGAAGAAAAAGAAAAGGAGGCCAGGAGACAAGACTATCTCAAAATTATTAACTTTCAGAAAGAATACACTCGAGCCGCAACCCCACTTCAAGTCTCTGAAACTCAAGGTTCTGACTCAAATCTCGATCAGAATATCGTGAGTGAGTCCATGGAAGTAGATACCAATGTGGTTCTTGATGTTGCCACACAAAGAGTTGAAACAACAGCTCAAGCATCTGAAATTTCTACAGTGGAAAGAGAAGATGGTGAAGCTCCCACATTAGTAAGCGGTACAGAAATAGTTATCTCTGACGATCCCATTGCCGCCGAACCAGTCCAAGTAAGCTTCCAATCTCTTGTCAACATACTTCATAACGCCCTACATCAACGCGATATCCAGCAAGCCAGATTCAATGAAGAGGTCCTGAAAGAGGTTGCTGATGTCCGAGGAGCAATCTCTGGAGTGAAAACCTCTGTCTCAGAGGTTCAACAAGTTGGTCAAGTCGCTACCAAGATCACACATGTCGAAGAAACCGTGTCTACGGTGCAAACAAATGTGATGACTCTCAGCGTCGATCTTGACGCACACAAGTCCTTCTCCACTTCAGTTTTGGATGCTCTCAAAGAGGGGGAAGAAAGAAGGATTGCTGAACAAGCAAGGATAAAAGCAGAGGAAGCTGAGCTACTGCTGAAAGAAAAAGAATTTGAACGTGCAATGATGGAACGGAGAATGAAGTTAGCAGAACAACAAAGAGAAGACCAACGAGCACGTATTGAACAGATGGAGAAACTAATGGCCATGACGATGAAGAAAGTTGAATCTCTTGAGAAGCCAAAACCTCCACTAGATGCTCAGAACTAAGGTCACTCTCTATCTTTTTTTTTTATCATTTTTTTAATGATTCTGAATTCTGTTTTCCGAGTATGAACAATAGTTGAAATACACTCTCTGTGTACTCAACGAAGGATGTTTAAATGGTTGCTGAATGCTTTGCCTGCAATATTTTTGCTAAGCTAAGTCTCAGCAATCCCTAATAAGCTTTGATCGCACCAAAAAGGGGGGAAATTGTTGGGAAAATATTCATGAATTACCCTTAGGATCTTATTGTAAAAGGTTTTGTTGGATCAAACCTTAGTAGACGGTCGATCATTGCTGAACATTAGCATAGCTTAGCAACTAATGTAATGTCCTGTATAGGGTAAACATAGAGTTGTAATAGAATAGGCTGTTTGGAAGTATCTCAGCAAACATCAAAGAATGCTAAAGGAAGACCGCTAGCAATAACAGAATGCTAAGGAGTCAGCATTCGACAAACACATCCTAAATTGCTAAAGATGCTAGCGAACCAAAATCAGAGTAGCAGACAAAGCACTTGCTGCGCATTGAGACCAGAAGCATGCTGAAAGAGATCCAGCATCCCGTACCAGTAGAAGCTCAGCAAAGCAAACCAGAACAACTGCTACACCGCCATTCTGACCAACACGCGACGATTAGCCATGTCAGAAGTAGGACGGAAAAGCCTGTCCAAAAGCAGAAAAGTTAGTAAATAGCTACCTGCATTTAAGGAGAAAGATCCGTTGTGTCTAAACAGATCTGCCGACTCAAACTTCGAGGACGTCGCTATAAAAGGCAAGTCAAAGGAAGATGCAGGTGCTGCTCACTCTCTAACCAAAACTCGATATACGAAAGATTCCAAAAAGCAAAAGGGCAAGAGAGCAGTCCAGTTGAAAGGTACAATCCAGAGATATCCAAAGGCCTTCAACTTTCAGAGTGTCTCACTACGTCTGACATTCTTCTGAGTGATTCTTGAACTGGTTCAAGAATCTTCAATCATTGGGATCACTTTCTTTTTAAGGAAAGCATCCAGCAATCAATTTCTTGTGAAGAAATTGATTAAGGCTGGCATTGAGGCCGAGAACACACTATAGTTCGGAGGGAACTCTAAACTCTTCCAAGCGAGTTTTATGAAGGTGCGCCCTTGACTCAGCCAGAGCCACACCAGGAAAGTTCAGGGTATCGGAAGATAGCCGTAAAATAGACAGACCTTCAGACGGCTGACTGCTTAACAGGGAAGGCAACTCTTTGTACACCGTATACTTTCTAGTAAAATTCTTAGCGATTCGGCTACGGAGTGGACGTAGATCATTTGTTCGAACCACTATAAATTGTGTGTTGTCTTGTTGTTACTGCTTGTCGAGCTATTATGTTTTAAAACCTAGTGACCAAGTTGCTAGTGTATAACTGAAAAAGGTAACCTAAGTAAACTTTAACTAAAATAGAGTTGAGAATAATTTAAATACAAGAAAATGCAATCTATTTCGCTGCACTTCGTGTGTCTACTTTATTGTAACCACGACGACTCTGATCATAAGGGACCAACAGGATTTAAACCAATTAAAAAGGGTTTGAACAATTGAATTTAAACATGCATCACAGATGGAGAAACCCTAGAACCTGTTTAGGGATCTAGCCTAACATCTTAAAGAAAAACATTTCATGGAAAATTAAAGATTGCATTAAAAATAATAAAGGTTTAACAAAAATTAAAGAGGAATTCTCAAAAACATAAAGTGAAAACAGAAAATTAAAGCAAAAATTAACAACTGGATGATAACAAAAAAGAGACAAAAGAGAAGGGGCCTAATTCTGAGCTATTCAAGAGTTTATATAGTAGTAGGGTTGAGGCCTTGGATGGTAGGAATTTTCTTCTTGAGTTGATGGCTTCAAAAGGAATGATTTTCTTGGTAGAAACTTCCCTTTTGGGGTCTTCATGCTTCCAAATTGATGTGTAACTTGAATCCCAAGCAATTATTGCCCAAATTATGTGGAAAAATCCCAGAAATTCGCCTAAAAACTTCGCCTCGGACGAGATGGCTTTCATTTCGGTCGAAACAGAGACCATTTTTGCCACTTCCGACCCTTCTGCGCAGTCTCACGGTTTTGGCCATAACTTTCACGCCCGAGCTCCAATTGACCCGATTCGAGTTGCGTTGGAAAGATAATTCAAAGATCTTTCAAATGCGATACTCAATTAGCTCAGATTCCATTGGTGGAAGAAGTAGTGACTGTTCCTTTGAACATCTACTACTTTCGGTACGGGTTTTCCATTGGATTTGGCCTAAAACCTGCGAAATCTTACCATGGCAAGCATAACACCCTCTAATATATACTCATGGTCAATTTATTCAAGAAAACAAGCTAAAATGCATAAAATAAAAGAAAAACAAAGCGATAAGTGAGTTGAAAAACGAGCTTTTCAAACCCCCCAAACTTAAACACTTGATTGTCCTCAATCAACAAAAGAAAGAATCAAAAGTTCAAGCAGAAGAGTAGTACAATGCCTCACAAGATTCATCACATTCAAACTCGATAATCCACAAGTCATCTGCACTTTTGAAAGAATCAGAAAATCTGTAAACTATGGAAGACTCACATGGGTAGTGTTTCGCTCATTCACTCAAGTGTTTAGGGTAATTATGAGATCACACACAAGTCATGCAAATCAAGTTCTACCATATGCTTGCAAATATTCTAAATCTACACTGCAAATATGTGCACACAAGTCTAAGATCAGAAAGGACTTTATTCAAGGTTGTAATGTAGGCTTTTTGTGAAAGGTAGGGAAATATGGCCAAGTGACTAAAATCAATCAAGTTGTACTTCCTCAATCAATCCAAACCACCTTCTATGAACATCTACCCTTCTCCTCAAATATTCAACATCAAACAAGGCTCTTTTATTTACATATTTTTCTCTCTTTTTTTTTTCACACATCCTTTTATGCTCTAAACAATTTTGGTTATACATTTGAGTTTATAAGGATTAAACACAACAACTATTTATTTTCTTTTTTCTTCTTTTTCTAGAGCCCAACCTTATCTTTTGCTTTTACACTCTCATAGACAAGAGTTGATTCCTGTTGGGAAATCTGGCTGTTTTCCTTCCACAGGGGCGCACGAATTACAAGGCATTATTGCTAGAGCCTAAAGGGGGAAATTGTTAGATATTAGCCTTGGTGTTTTGGTGGATCAAATCCTAAGTCCAACCAGCGTCAGTTGTCTCTAGAATAGCTCTAGTCTCAAATGTAAAGTCCTGTATAGGTATTTTGAGTTGTAAGTCGCAGCTGATCAAGACTCATGCTGGCTACTGTTCACCAGCATGAGATGTGCTTACCAGTTGAGGGATGCCTCACCAGCAAGCGACTGACCAAGACTCATGCTGGCTACTGTTCATCAGCATAGAGTTGAGCTATCGACTGGCTACTGTTCACCAGTGGGAAGATTTCATCAGCAGGAGGCTGACAGATCTACCAGCAGAATATGTATTCTGGTTGACACTATTCACCAGCGGTGAAGCCACCAGTCACGGGAGAATTCAAGAGATAACATCAGACGAATTGGTAGACCTTGATTGTGCTAAGGCAAGTCACCAGCAGAGACTGCCAGCACAAGATCACCAGCATGATCTGCCAGTCGAAGGTTATCATCAGAATTGAAGATTCGCTCTCCCGAAGACATAGAGACAAAAAGATTCGTCTGAGGAATGTGCTGACAAAGAAGGACTTTAAGGACGGCTAACTTAAAGTCTAATCAGCTCAAGACTCCAGTTCTTGATTCCCTACTGACGAATAGTGCCGTTCTGACACAAAGAGATCTGTGTCAGATAAAGCGGTCAAAGGCATGGCGCTTTCCGGAAAAGCCTACCTGCCGCCGCAGAAGGACACCCTAGGTCTGAGACCTTTTCCAGACGTGTCCAAACGGCTAGGAGATTTGAATCGAGCTCCTGCGTCTATAAATACGTCGGGACCGTCAACATTCAGACTCTCCTTCCTCTCGCTATCTCCGAAATTATCCAGCAAGATCTAGCAGATACTTTCGAGGCTTTTCTTAAAGCTATTCCGTGTGTCGATTATTCGTCGAACACGAGACTCCGAGCTTCCAGCTTGTGAGTTACAGATTCCGTGTGTCGATTCCTTCGAACACGAGACTTCAAGCTTCCAGCTTGTAAGTTCAGATCTCTTTGGTGATCTTTCTCTTTGAGGAAGTTCACAGCAGCTCTCGTGCCAGCCAGCACCTGAGTTATTACGGGCTTTTGCCGCACTCAGATACGTTCTTGGGAGAACTAAACACCCACGTCGTCAGTGGTACCGGTGGAGGTTAAAGTGACGTGCTCGCACTCCATCCAGCTGACAAGAGTTGAAGAAGGACAAGACCCGGGAGCGGTTGATCCAGTGGACTGGTGGACGGGGCATTCACCAGCTGGAGATAGATCGTAGGATAATCTTGTATCCGGATTACTCTAGTGAATTTCCAGTGCTTCGACTGGAGAGTGGACGTAGATCAGTTGATCGAACCACTATAAATATCCTTGCCATTTACCTGCTTTCAGCATTTACTTACTGATTTAAAACCCAGCACCCAAGTGCTGGAGTATAACTGAAACCAGTTTATAACTGTGCAAACTCGACTCTAAAATTTTCTAAGTCCTGAGTCATCAGCTGACCAGCCAGTTGCCAGTCAGCTGAATACTCAGTTGCCAGTTGACTTACCAGCTGACAAGGTCCCAGTCAGCTGTGTAACCAGCAGAGTGCAAGAAACGAACTTACGTATTTTCCGCTGCCAAAGTATACCCTGATATCCGGGACCAACAATTCCCCTATTTATTTCCACTCATAGACAAAGAAAGAAAATATCATAGGCTCAAAAGGGCTGACTAGGGATAACATTCAATTAGGACAGTGTATGGGAAAATAGGCTAAACAAAGATGGCCTAAAATCACTTCCTAAACCTGTGCACACTAGCAGTCTTGAAAAAGAAACAAAGCAAGTTCTAGAGAAACTCAAAATTGCAGACACAATCACAATCGAAATTCAGGCTCAAAAACTCACACTTGGGACAATTTTTCTTCCATAGTAAACATCAAATCATCATCTAACTATCATGCCAACGCAAGTATCAAAACAAGTAATCCTGAGGTATTCTACATTCATGGGCATACTCAACCACTATCACAATCAATGCAAACTAAAGTCAATCAATTCTCATCTCGCATCAAAGTCCTGGGGTTCAAAAATGCTCAAGTTCCTACAATCTCGCATCTTATTCAAAAAAATTTCCCATGCAGAAATTTAAATAAAGCAAATAAAAGATAGAAAAGAGTTTCGAATCCGTAAATCTTTCTCCCCCCAAACTTATTCGAAAATCAGAGAGAATAAGTTTGAAACTCAGATTCAGAATTTGAACTGTACCTCAATTGTTGGCCTCAGACACCAACTTTTTATCCTTCTTTCCTCAAACTCTGACCGGCGTGGATTTTGGGCTGTTGGCACTCCATCTCGGCCGTGGCGAACATAATCTCGGCCAGGATGGAGCCTTCTTGTCGACCTCCTTCTCGGTCGAAGTGTACCATGCCTCGAGCTTCTGTCTCGACCAGGATCCTTCGATCTCGGTCGTCCTGCAGCATTTTGTCTCGGCCGAGTTGTTACCTATCTCGGCCGAAACTGACTTTGTTTTTTTTTTCAAAAGACAATAAAAGTGAAATAACAGAATAAAATAGTGTAGAACGAAATAAAATAAAGAAAACGGAAAAACATAATGGGTTACCTCTCATTCAGTGCCTTATTTACTGTCGTGGCTCGACTCAGCTCAGTTCACCAAGGCGGTCGAGTCCAGACTCGTCGACCCCTCGAATCAATCATGAAGACTTTACGGTTTTGAATGATGGTGGTATACTCAGAAGGAGGCAGCTTAATTGCCGATTTCACTGACTCGTTTCCTCGTTCCCACCGGATGGCTTCTTCTTCTTCCTCCGGTGTCTCGTCGTCATCTTGCTCTTCTTCTTCTTCTTCATCAGCAGTAGTGATCCGGTTGCACTCCCCTTTCCACTTGTTCTTGTCTATGCAGAATGTAATGGACTCTTCATTCCCTCTCAAGGTTTTTTCTCCCTTCTTGCAGTCAATCAAGACACCAGCTGTGTCGAGGAACTCTCTTCCCACGATCATTGGAGTGTTGGCATCTTCCTTCATCTCAAGGACAATGAAATCTGCAGGGAAACTCAAGTGACCAACACGAATCAAAACATCTTCTACAATTCCTTTGGGCTTGGACATAGATCGGTCCGCCATCTGGAGGGTAATTGTAGTGGCTTTCATCTCCCCTATTTCCAGCTTTTTGTAGATGGATCAGGGCATCAGATTGATGCTTGCCCCTGTGTCACAAAGCACATTCTGGAACTCTTTGCCTCCAATCTCGATAGGTATCGAGAAGCATCCTGGGTCAGACTTCTTGATTGGGATCTGCTTCTATAGGAGTAGGCTGCATTCCTCATGGATCTTCACAGTTTCATTTTCCACGAACTGCTTCTTCTCGATCATCAGCCTCCTTAGGAACTTCATGTATCCCGGTATCTCCCTGAGAGCTTCAACAAGAGGTATGTTAATATTCACTTTTTAAAGATTTTCAACAAAACGAGTGAATTTAGAATCTTTCCTTTTTTTAGCGAATCTCTGCGGGAAAGGCATGGGAGCAACTGGATCAACTCTTCTCTCTTTCTCTTTTTCCTTCTCGCCCTGCTTGGCCTTCTGTTTTGACCGGGATAGGTCGATCCCGGCCGTCCTGCTCTGCTCTGTCTCGGTTGTGTTTCCTTTTATCTCGGCCGAGCTGCTTTCATCTGCCTCGACCGGGATGGGCTCCATCTCGGTTTAAACAGAGAGGTCTTCCACGGGATTTTTCTCCTCTATTTCAATCAATCCTCCTTCCGGGTTGCTCGGACCTTCATATCTCCTTCCAGATCGAAGCGAGATGGCATTGACTGACTTCTCCCTTGCTGGATTTTTTTCCGTCATGCTCGGAAGTTGCCCCGGCTTGTGCTGATTTCTCAAGGTGGCAGAAATCTGACTCAATTGGGTGTCCATCATTTCCAGATGCTTTGTCATCAGTTGCATGTGAGTGGCCATCCCTTTCACTTCATTCTCCACCTTGCCGAACCTGTTGTCTGAACTCTTTATGAATTTTTCCAGTGTCTCTTCCAGCACAGACTTCTTTCTCTCGACGATCTCACCTCCTGTACCGACATCAAAGCCAGGTGGAGGGTGTTCTGCAGCAGTGGGGTTAGCATAAGAAAAACCAGGGTGACATCTCCCATGGTTATAGTGATACCCTTGATTACCTCGGTAGTTATTGTGATAACCACCGCCAATGTAGTTCACCTCCGAATTTGCAGCTCCAGATGAACTGCCTGCTCCCCGGTTGATGTAGTCAGCTTCCACCGGAACAATCGCCATGCTTGGCTCAGTTGTAATAGCAGCAACCTTAGCAGTTCCCAGCTTCTCAATTTCCTCTCGGAGCTTCTTCACCTCTGCAGCCACATCGAACTCCGACTTTGTCTCCACTGCTTTGACTGGCATCTGTCTCTCAGTTGGCCATTGATGATTGTTCAGTGCCATGTCTGCCAGCAACCTCATACTTTCTGCTCCACTCTTCTTCATCAGGATCCCGCCAGCAGATGCATCCACCATCTCCTTCATGTGAGGATTCAGACCCTCATAGAAATGACAAACCTGCATCTCGAGATCAATTCCATGTCCAGGGCAGAGTCGCAGGAGCTACTTGTATCATTTCCAAGCTTCATGCAGGGATTCATCATACAGCTGCTTGAATGTAGTGATGGCAGCTTTCCTCTTCAGTAGCAGGCTCGCTGGGAAGTAGTTGGTGAGGAATTCTGCTCGCAGCTCCTCCCATGTCCCGATTTGGCTTTTGTCAAGCCCAGCATACCAAGACCTTGCCTCGTCTCTGAGTGAGAATGCGAAGAGGGGCATCCTAATGACGTCCTGGGGGACTCCATTCTGCTTTATCCTATCGCACACCTCGATGAACAAGTTGAGGTGGGCGTATGGATCTTCCACTGCTCTCCCCCCAAACTGATTCTGCTGCACCATCTGTATCAGCCCTG
>JAPKLW010001924.1:120114-135397 GCA_026898455.1 Plectranthus barbatus | reverse complement strand
TAATTCAATCAAGTAGAGCGCACTAAGTTCAATTATTTTATTTGTAGTAAACAAAAAAAGTAGTTAGCTTATCCGAATCTTAGCTTATCGGAATCAAAGTAACTAAAAAGGGAGTTTTCTTTGACGACCTAAGATCTAATTGTAGAAAGAATCAAAAGTTGCGTATAACTCTTTTTTTCTTACCTAGATTCCCGATTACTAATTAAGAAGGTCTCTATCAACAAGATAAAAATGTGAGTTCTCCCTTTCGTGAAATTAGGAAAATAAAACGAATTTCATCTTACGTATATAATCAAACTATAGAAAAAATAGATATATAGTTTTGTGTCTTTCTCCATCTCCCGAAAATCTCATTTTCACTAAAAATCCCGGTTGTGTCGTATTCTTACGAATCTTTCTATAATTTGTAAGAAATTCTTTCTTTATTAAATATTAAAATGAAATTCGAAGACAAGAACAAAACACAAAGAAACGAAGAAAAAAAATGGATTATCATATGTATCTTTCATGTAGATAGATGAATAAGTCCATTTATTTAGTTCTACATTCCTTGGACTTATTCTATATACTCACTTAGATACTTAATATCTCTTGTTGGTCCCTTATGATCAGATTCGTCGTGGTTACAATAAAGTACACACACGAAGTGCAGCGGAATAGATTGCGTTTACTTGTATTTAAATTATTCTCAACTCTTTTTAGTTAAAGTTTACTTAGGTTACCTTTTTCAGTTATACACTAGCAACTGGGTCACTAGGTTTTAAAACATAATAGCTCGAAAAGCAGTAACAACAAGACAACACACAATTTATAGTGGTTCGATCAAATGATCTACGTCCACTCCTTAGCCGAATCGCTAAGAATCTTACTAGAAAGTATACGGTGTACAAAGAGTTACCTTTCCTGTTAAGCAATCAGCCATCTGAATGTCTGTCTGCTTTACGGCTATCTTCCGATACCCCGGACTTTCCTGGTGTGGCTCCGGCTGAGTCAAGGGCGTACCTTCATAAAACTCATTTTTACCACTCGCTTGGAAGAGTTTAGAGTTCCCTCCGAACTATCGTGTGTTTAAGGCTTCAATGCCCGCCTTAATCAATTTCTTCACAAGAAATTGATTGCTGGATGATTTCCTTAAAAAGAAAGTGATCCCAATGATTGAAGATTCTTGAACCAGTTCAAGAATCACTTAGAAGAATGTCAGACGTAGTGAGACACTCTGAATGTTGAAGGCCTTTGGATATCTCTGGAATGTACCTTCCAACTGGACTGCTCTCTTGCCTTTTTGCTTTTTGGAATCTTCCGTATATCGAGTTTTGGCTAGAGAGTGAGCAGCACTTACATCTTCCTTTGACTTTCCTTTTATAGCTGTGTCCTCGAAGTTTGAGTCGGCAGATCTGTTTAGACACAACGGATCTTTCTCCTTAAATGCAGGTAGCTATTTACTAATTTTTCTGCTTTTGTACAGGCTTTTCCGTCCTACTTCTGACATGGCTAATCGTCGCGTGTTGGTCAGAATGGCAATGTAGCAGTTGTTCTGGTTTGCTTTGCTGAGCTTCTACTGGTACGGGATGCTGGATCTCTTTCAGCATACTTCTGGTCTCAATGCGCAGCAAGTGCTTTGTCTGCTACTCTGATTTGGTTTGCTAGCATCTTTCAGCAATTTAGGATGTGTTTGTCGAATGCGGACTCCTTAGCATTCTGTTATTGTTAGCGGTCTTCCTTTAGCATTCTTTGATGTTTGCTGAGATACTTCCGAGCAGCCTATTCTATTACAACTCGATGTTTACCCTATACAGGACATTACATCAGTTCCTAAGCTATGCTAATGTTCAGCAATGATCGACCGTCTACTAAGGTTTGATCCAACAAAACCTTTACAATAAGATCCTAACGGTAATTCATGAATATTTTCCCAACAATTTCCCCCTTTTTTTGGTGCAATCAAAGCTTATTAGGGATTGCTGAGACTTAGCTTAGAAGTTCAAAAAAAAAATTATATTACAAGCAAAGCATTCAGCAACCATTTAAACATCCTTCGTTGAGTACACAAAGAGTGTATTTCAACTATTGTTCATACTCGGAAAACAGAATTCAGAATCATAAAAAAAGATAGAGAGTGACCTTAGTTCTGAGCATCTGGTGGAGGTTTTGGCTTCTCAAGAGATTCAACTTTCTTCATCGTCATGGCCATTAGTTTCTCCATCTGTTCAATACGTGCTCGTTGGTCTTCTCTCTGTTGTTCTTCTAACTTCATTCTTCGTTCCATCATTGCACGTTCAAATTCTTTTTCTTTCAGTAGTAGCTCAGCTTCCTCTGCTTTTATCCTTGCTTGTTCAGCAATCCTTCTTTCTTCCCCATCTTTGAGAGCATCCAAAACAGAAGTGGAGAAGGACTTGTGTGCGTCAAGATCGACGCTGAGAGTCATCACATTTGTTTGCACCGTAGACATGGTTTCTTCGACATGTGTGATCTTGGTAGCGACTTGACCAACTTGTTGCTGAATCTCTGAGACAGAGGTTTTCACTCCAGATTACTCCTCGGACATCAGCAACCTCTTTCAGGACCTCTTCAATGAATCTGGCTTGCTGGATATCGCGTTGATGTAGGGCGTTATGAAGTATGTTGAGAAGAGATTGGAAGCTTACTTGGACTGGTTTGGCGGCAATGGGATTTTCAGAGACAACTATTTCAGTACCGCTTGCTAATGTAGTAGCTTCACCATCTTCTCTTTCCACTGTAACAATTGTAGATGCTTGAGCTGCTGCTTCAATTCTTTGTGTGGCAACATCAAGAACCACATTGGTATCTACTTCCATGGACTCACTCACTATATTCTGATTGAGATTGGAGTCAGATTCTTGAGTTTCAGAGACTTGAAGTGAGGTTGCGGCTTGAGTGTATTCTTTCTGAAAGTTAATAATTTTGAGATAGTCTTGTCTCCTGGCCTCCTTTTCTTTTTCTTCTTCGATCGCGGCTAGTTCGAGACTTCTAACTCGCAACTTCTCCTCATAAGCAGCTTTCCGCTTTCGATAAGCAATCATTGCAGCCCTTTGTCGTTTGGTTAGTTCCATGTGGGCCAAGTACTTTTTATCTGGAGCAAACTGTGATCTGGGCAGGGTCTGAGATGGAAGAAACTTCCTGTGAGCACGGATGGCTTGCAATCGAGCAATTACTTGTTGATCAGTATATTGTTTTGTGCAGGAGGGCCGGTCCATCCACTCATTTGCCCAGGTTTCTTCGGAACGCCAGAAATTGAGACCTTTTCTAGCGATAATAATCATCCTTTCCTCAAAACAGAGTTCATGCATGATGTAGTCATAAGTCTTCCATCATCGAAATTGAGTACCAAGCACTCAGCCTTCTTCTGTTTCTTCGTGAATCTCAACATAGAAGACTCCTGCAATGTCCCTATTTACTTCTTGCTCTACGAAGGCTAAGTTCTCATCACTCCAATCTCTGAGATCAGCATTCATATCTTCATTAATCGAGACAGCAACACACCATTGTGCTACTCTTCGTGAGCGAAAAAGTTTGCCAGGTAAACCATCAAATGGGATCCTCAGTTGTTCATTTCGCAAAGTTGGGTATTTTCGAAGAGTTTTGGCATTAAATACTTCGGTAGATTCCCCCTCAGAATCAGATTATGATGAACAAGTGGACTCATTCAGAAATCCAACAGAGGAGACTTCTTGCTCCATTGTATCATCTGCTTGATCGATATTATCAGCAGCGGCTATTGTCTCCTCAGCAACATGGACCTCTTCAGTGGTGTCCTCCATAATTACTTCAACTACAGTAGATTCTTCAGCATTTGTATGAGCCATGTCTTCAGCAGACGGTTCCTTTTCAGACCAAACAATATTTTCCATATCAGAAGGTTCCTTAGCATTGAAGGCTCCAGATTCAGTCTCCTCAGTGTTTTCCTTAGCAACATGCTCTGCAGTAGGCATGTTCGTATCTGCGCTTTCCTTAGAGATTTCTGATGGTCCTGCATCCTTATCTTTGGAATGTGTATCATTTGTCTCTATTCGTGGCGTGTCCTCCTCTGAGCTACTGTCTTGATAAGATGTAGCAATTGGTTCGCGAAATTGAACCGATTTGCCTTTGGAGTGTTCCATGGCTTTGAAAGTGCCAGATTGAATCAGCGTATCTAGCTCTTTATCAGTCATGCTGTCTGCTGCAGTTGTAGTCTTTGTAGTGTTGCTGACTGCAATAGGGTTATCCATTTCTTTTTTCTGTCAAAGTAGATTCTATTACTGTCTTCCCTTTCTTTGCTGCTCTGTTTAACTCTTCAGCAGCTTCCTCATCGGGTGCTTGACTAGTATTCTCCTTTTGATTCTCTCTTTCTAGATGAGATCTTTTTACTCTCTTGAAGTTCAGATCCCTTCCTACGAATGTGATTCTATCCATCTCCTTTCTGTATTCCTTCATTTCCTGTGCCTTCATTTTTTCTGCACGCTGTCGTTTAACTTCACGTACGCCTTTCACACGTTCATCAAAACTTTTAGATGATAGGGGTGAATCAGGTACTTTTTTAGTAGGGACAGTGGCTAGCTCAGCAATTTTGCGTAGGCGCTGACGACTAGACCTTCTGTTCCTGGTGGGAGCAATATCCTTTTGTTGTTCAGAAGAAATTGGAACAACAAGTTGACCAATCACGAGTGGCTGCTGAAGTGCGGCCCTTTGGTCAATAATCTCCTAATTCTGTTCGGTTGGTATCTCTCCGAGAGCTACAATATCATCAAGCTGCTTAAAGCATTGCTCTGTTTCAGCGTTCTGAGTTAATGCTGCTATTTCCTCAGCAGAGATAGGTGTTGCTATCTGCAATACTTGTTCGCCCAAGGAACGTTCGTCTACTTCCTCATCTGAAGTAGGCTTGTCCGCATCCACATTGGATTTACCAGTCAGCTTCTTTGGCTTCTTGTAATCAAGAGGGTTGGCTGCTTTTCGTGTGATTGGAATGAAATCAGTGGAGAGCAACTTCACTCCTTGATCAATTTTCGTTGAATGCATGACCAATTCCAGAAACTTGCTTATTTTCAATCCAAAATTAACATTTGATGAAAAAGTTCCATCCACAGACATGTGGTCGTTCTTCTTGGCGTGCTCTGCCCATCGTTCGAAGAAATACTCAGCCCAATTTCCCTTCACTTTGTCTGTGAGAGCCATCATTACTGCATATTTCTTAGCAGAAAGTTCAGAATATGATCCGGCGTCACATTGGAACATCTTGATCACCAATTCGGCAAGAATTTTCAATTCATCCTGTAGGTTATTAATGGGTGTGGCAGCCTGGAATGTGATCTCATGACCTTTCCTATCCTTCAGTACTCCAGGCTTCTTCCAAGAATTCCAACGTCTTTCCATCTCATCATAACCCGTTACTTTGTAATGAGATATACGTTCCCCCTCATTTCGAAGACCAAAAGTTTTAGCAAGAACTTCCGCACTGACTTCAATGATACTTCCATAAACACAAGTTTTAAAAGATTTTCCATCTTCACTCATGACTGCTCTGGCATAAAATTCAGAAACCATATGCGGATGAAAATGCATGGGTTCAGCGGATAAGTATTGAGTTACATGTTCGCTATCGAGGATATCCATTATCCAATCTGGGATATGTTCAGCAGCAAGACGTTATACAGAATCCGATCCTTCATGATTTGAGCCAAACGCCTCTGCTCCTTTGTGTGGCCGGCTAGGGATTTCTTCCGAGCCTTCATAACAAGTTGTCCATACGATATTAAATCATCAACATCTTCTTTCTTTAGAATCCCAGTAAACCCTGGTGCATGCCGCATATGTAAGGGTTCTTCAGAATTTGGTGGAAAATTGAAGAGAGGTGGTTCATTTGATTCAGAGCGATGGTTCTGATAGGTAGATTTCTGTGATGATGAGGCTATAGAGTCTGTAGCCATGTCTGTGAGGGAAAATCTGGAGTAATTTTTCAAATTCTACGGAGATTTTAGGATTGGGGATTTTGCTCTGACTTTCGAAAGATGAGAAGAAAATGAACAGTGATCAGAGCAAAGGTAGGGTTAATTTGAATGTGAGATCTAACGGTTGAGGGAAAGTCTGTGAAGTGTTAGATCAACGGTTCAGAATAAACGCGTCTTTCCATATAGCTTCCCATGCTCCGAGAAACACTCAAGTGTTTCTAATGTGGCATCTCCTCAGTTGATGCCGCCGTTTGCATGCATTAATTACGCCTGATCGGGTCCTATCAAGTTTGAATTTTGAGTCATCCCGCCTTGATTTCGGATGTATTTTTTTTCTGAACTAGCAGCCGTTCAAGGATGCTGATAGAGGATGGTCCCTCTCAGCATTCTAATTTTCAGCAACTTCGGAAGATCTGCTGAGTCTATGAGAGCTCTTATTTTGAAAAATGTGATGATGAGATCCTCAAACTTTTCAATACTCCTTTCTCACTATTGCTGGAAAAAAAATGATTTGACTTCCCATGCATACACGTCGATCCCTTTATTGGCGACGTTTCGTATTCCAAGAGGTGAATCATTGCGATCTTCAAACATATTTTTCTCTTTCTTCGCGTCATAAATGGGAAATCCTCTATAAATACCTCAGTTTGAGATTATCCAAACATCTCAACTTTCCTTCTTTCCTGATTCATACTTTCAATCTTCTTCTCCTTCAAGAAAGTCAGGTCCCTTTCTTCACTCATGGACTCTCCTCCACAAACCATAGATATCAGACGCAATCTGGTCCTGGATGAGCCAGGTCTGGATAGGTATTACATAGATGATTGTGATGTGGCAGTGAAGATCATATCTACGTTGCAGTGGGGGGGTCTTTCGCAATTTGTGTGTGCTACTCCTCACCGTTTTCAGGAGGAAGTGTTGAGGGATTTCCTCAGTGATTGCCGTGTGGAACCGAACGCAATCTAAGGGGTGTTCCACAATAAGCTTGTCCATTGGACCCCTGACACCTTTGCAGTTGATTTCGGGCTTCCTCGAGGTCCATTGTCTGTAGAGGACTATCTTGCAGAGGAAGTGGCTCCAGAATGGCTGGCATGGGAGAAATGGCGTCGTTCTCCTCGTTTTGATTTCAGCCCTAACATTCCTGCCTCTGGCCTTCAGACATCATATTGGGTCATGTTCCGTATTGCCCATGGAATCCTGCTTGGAGAGGAGCCTTATGACCTCTGTTTCTCAAGATCTGTTTGGCAGGTGATGATGGCCATGGATGATGCCGCTTCCGTTGACTGGGTCAGATACGTGTTCAAGAATGTCTGGGAAGCTGTCAAGCTTCATCCGTTCGTGCCTCTGCGGAATGGAATGCAGCTCAGCTGGTTGATGGAGAAGTATTTTCCAGAAATTGCTGACGGTCCATCCAACCTTCAAGGGGCTGATTTCTATCCTTATAAGCCAGTGTCGCCTTTCTGAATGAATTCCGTAGTAGATCTTGTATTTCCTCTTTTGTTTAGCTGATAGTGCCGTCTCTTCCTTTTGTAATGAATACCTGCTTCAAGGCATGTTCCTCTTTTGGTGAAGAATATATGAATATTTCGATCTCTTGATGATGTTTTTTTTTTCTTTTTCATGGCAAAATATAGATGTGATATTCATTCCTTCATAGTTTGCTGAGCAAAAACAATTTATCTGCTGAAAGTTGATAGGGGCATATCCGTCATTCGCCATTAGCTTAGCAGACTTCATATAGTAAAGTCTCCCATAATATGCTGAAAGTAACATAAGAAAATCCAAGAAAACCAGAAAGAATGAGAGTAGTATCTCATTCATCCGCAGCAATATCTAGTTCCATCATACCCAATTTGATGCATAATTCTTTGAATCTTGCCTCTGCAAGGGGCTTAGTGAAGATGTCTGCTATTTGATCCTCAATACATATTCGCTGAATATCAATATCCTTCTTTTCTTGATGGTCACGGATAAAATGATGTCGGATGTCAATGTGTTTTGTCCTGGAATGATGTACTGGATTCTTTGTGATGCACATAGCACTATTGTTATCACAGTAGATTGGTACGCATTCAGGTGAGATGTCATAATCTTGGAGTTGTTGTCGAATCCACAGAATTTGCTGACAGCAGCTAGCAGCCGCTACATACTCTGCTTCGGTGGTTGAGGTTGCTACCAAGTGCTGCTTTTTGCTGAACCAGCTGATCAATTTATGACCAAGGAATTAACATGTACCACTGGTGCTTTTCCTGTCGATTTTGCATCCTCCAAAATCAGAATCTGAATATCCACTCAGGGCTAGACTGTCGGCTCTTGGATACCAAATTCCTAAGCCTTCTGTGCACTTTAAATAACGGATAATTTGCCTTGCTGTGTCTAGATGTGTTTTGTTTGGTTGGGATTGATATCTGGCACATAGTCCCACATCATATGATATATCGGGTCTGCTGGCTGTAAGATATAGCAGAGATCCGATGATCCCTCGATATAAGGTAGGATTCACTGCTTCTCCTTCTTTTTCTAGATCTGCTATACACGCATTGCTGATGGGGATCCGTAAGCTCTTGGATTTCTCTGGACAGTATTTAGCAATTAGATCTCGCGTGTATTTCTTTTGATGAATGAAAATTCCTTCATTTGATTGTTGAACTTGAAGTCCAAGAAAATAGGACATTCTTCCCATCATACTCATTTGAAAATTACTCATCATTAGCTTGGAGAATTTGTCACAGAGAGCTTGATTCTTTGAGCCA
The DNA here is from genome assembly GCA_026898455.1 of Plectranthus barbatus. NCBI lineage: Eukaryota > Viridiplantae > Streptophyta > Magnoliopsida > Lamiales > Lamiaceae > Plectranthus > Plectranthus barbatus. The sequence goes on along the minus strand of JAPKLW010001924.1, from coordinate 126,702 downwards.
AAGATGATGTCATCAACGTAGATTTGCACAAGTAGAATACTTCCTTCGTCCTTAATGCGAAAGAGCCTTTGATCAATCCTTCCCTTTTTGAAGCCATTGTCGAGTAGAAACTTAGATAAAGTTCCATACCAAGCTCGAGGTGCTTGCTTCAGTCCATACAAGGCTTTTCTTAGTTTATAGACCTGATTTCTATTCTCAAAGCCTGGAGGCTGCTCAACGTAGACCTCCTCCTTGAGTTCGCCATTAAGGAATGCACTTTTGACGTCCATTTGCATGACCGAGAATTCATGATGCGCTGCATAAGTGAGAAATGATCTGATTGCTTCCAATCTTGCTACAGGTGCAAATGTCTCATCATAGTCGATGCCTTCACACTGTTTGTATCCTTTGGCTACAAGGCGTGCTTTATTTCTTACCACCAAGCCTGATTCGTTCTTCTTGTTCTTGAATACCCATTTAGTGCCTATGACATTCTGATGTTTTGGTCTATCCACCAGATCCCATACATGTTTTGGCCTATGAATTCAGCAAGCTCCTCTTGCATAGCGTTTACCCAGTCTGGATTACGTAGTGCATCCTCGACTTTGGTTGGTTCTTCACTTGATAGATAGCATGAAAACATTGCAGATCCTTGTCTGGTCAGGACGGGGTCATTGATATCTCCAAGAACATCTTCTAGTGGATGTGCACGCAGCCATGCTGGTCTGATTGGTTCTCCAACAATTCTTTCTCCTCTGAGATTATTGGTATGTTCTGCATTGACCACTTCATCCTCAGCATCTTGTGTGTTGAGAGTTTGATCTTCAGCATCAGGAGTTTCTTCAGCAGCCGGTACTTCGGCTATAGGATCATCATAGTCTGGACCTTCTCTTTCAGTGGAATTCTCAACATTTGGTGCCTCAGCAGCTTGTATCTCAGCAGCTCCTTTGCCAAGATCTTCAGTAGCATTGCTTTCCTCAGCGACGGGGGTAGGATTAGAGGTTTCCTCGTCTGAATCATCTTGCGGATTAAAGATATCATTTTGGGGATTGGCCTCAGCATGATCATTAGCATCACTGGCCTGGTCTGCTGGACTTGTCTGAATAGGATTACATTCATTCATAGACTTAGTCGGATCAAATCGTAAGTGTTCAAGACAATTCAAGATCGATTGACCATTGACATCATTAGTCTCATGATTGTCATCCTTTGTCTCATTGATGGCTCTGCGCACTAAAGTAGATTCATCAAAAATAACATTGCATGTTTTTTCCACAATTTCGGTAGTCTTATTTAACACTCTATAACCTTTATGAGTGAGGTGACCGTATCCGAGAAGTACACCCTCATCCGACTTAGGCAAAAAAGTGTTAAGTTTTGACTTCCCATTGTTATGGATATAACATGTTGCACCAAAAGCACGTAAATAATTAAATTAGGCTTACGACCATTATATACTTCATAGGGAGTTTTGTTGAATCGGCTGTTGATAGAGCTCCTGTTCTGCGTATAGCATGCAGTCATCACTGCTTCGCCCCAAAATTTAGTAGGTAAGTCAGCATCGGCTAGCATAGATCACACTGCTTCTTTCAGGGTTCGATTCCTCCTTTCTGCTAGACCGTTCTGTTGTGGGGTCCTAGCAATGGATCTCTCATGATTTATACCAGCTTCTGCGCAAAAATCCATGAGAATGCCGTTGCAAAATTCTGTTCCATTGTCAGATCGAATCCTTTTCACCGTAACTTCTTTACTATTCTGCTCCTTGAGGATTAACTCGGGTAGAGTAATCTTAACCTCATCTTTGGTTTTCAGTAAGCGAACCCATGTGTACCTGGAATAATCATCAACTACCACAAGAGTATATATCTTTTTACTTACCGAGGGTGGAGTGACTGGTCCGAATAGATCCATGTGTAATAACTCTAGAATTCTGCTTGAGGTGTTCTTTTCTGGTTTGGAATGAAATGAGGCTTTGGTCTGCTTTCCTTGTTGGCATGCCTTGCATATGCCTTCTTTACGAAATGCGATGTTTTGAGGTAAACCTGAGACAAGCTCATTTCTAGCAATATGATTGATGGTTTTGAAATTTAAATGATTTAACCTCTTGTGCCATAACCAAGTGGTTTCCTCTTTGTTTAGTGCTAGAAAGTATGAGTGATGTTGACCACTTTGCCAATCAACCACATAAAGTCCACCTTTCCGAATTCCTCGATGCTTTACTTCTCCTGTTACATTATCAGCTATAGAACATCCCGAATGAATGAAAGATACTGTGTACCCATTTTTGCATAGTGACTTATGCTTAGCAGGTTGTGTTTGAGATTGGATACGAGAGAAACATTAACAATTCTTAGTTCGTTCCGCTCTATGCATCCTCTGCCAAGTACTCTTCCTTTGCTGTTGTCTCCAAACACCACAGATGGGCCATATAATTTTTGAATATCCGAGAATAATTCTTCGTCTCCCGTCATATGCGCAGAACAACCACTGTCTAGGATCCACTCATTTGACATGCCTGATGTCTTCGCACTTGAATCTTGATCTTGCAAGAACAATTAAGTTGATTTAGGTCCCCGTTTCGAGTCAGGTCCTGGAGGATTAGCTTGAGTCATTGTTCCTTTTGGAACCCACATTTTGATAATCTTCAAAGATTTTTCTTCGAGATCTATTTTGCTAACTTTCTCAACTTTTTGACGTGCATATGTATGTGGTTGTGCGTTGCGCTCCTTTCCCTTCATCGTCCTTTGATGATATACATATCTGGACTCGGGTCTCACATAGGTGTTTCTCCTATGCGGTGTGTAGTGATAATATTGGGGTTACATTGAATGATCCTCAATGTGTCTTTCCCGAGAAAGGACAAGATTTGGCTTCCTGGCATTTGAAACATGATGCTCAGCCTTTGTCCTTGAGTTTGCTGAAAAGTTTCGCTTAGCAGACCTCAATTGTGAGTTTTGCTGAAGATCAACATCTTTTATGATCCTCTGCTGAAATCTTACATTCTGCTTGACCTTTTGCTGAGGTCTAGCATAGTGCTTGACACTCTGCTTGAGTTCAGCAGATTGTTTGATATTCTGCTGAGCGATCGGCTTAGCGTGTGAGGATTCAGCAACTAATTTATCCTTCTCTTTATTATCATCAAGTATTTTTCCGCCGGAAACAAAGATGATATTTTCTTTTTGCCTCGAAGTTTCATCTTCGTCAGTGCAACTGTGCCCAATTCCAGACCGGTCACCGTGACGTCTCTGTTGGTTTATCAGGTTATTCAAAATATCCCGACTAGTCATATATGCGCAGACACACTTCTCATTGGCTTTGTTTTTCAAAAGCATATTTTCCTTTTCAAGATTTTTTAAATTTTCAAGGAGTTCAGAAGATTCAGTTCTAAGTCTTGATAGTTCCTCACTATCAGACCTAAGTCTTTCGACTTCATTGGTCAGACTTAAGACTTTTTGTTTGAGTGAAGAATTATCTTTCACAATAGCATCTTTCAAGGTGTATACCTTAGAAAGTTCTAAAGAAAGCTTAGTAAGATAATATTCCTCAGAATCTAGGATGGAATCCTCTGATTCAGATGTGTGTGCTGAGCATGGAGTATTCGTTATAGGTGTTACCTCCTGATTGTCGACTGCTAGGGCCGATTCAGAGGGTTGCTCAGCATCAGCGGATGATTCGCCATCTTCAACAATTTTTGCCATAAAGACCATTAGGGCTTCTTCTTCCCCGTCAGTGGGGTAATATTCCTCTTCGTTGTTAGGAATATCTGGAACTTCTGTCCGTGTCAGCAACGCCTTTATTACAGCTCGCACTGCTCGTCTTTCAAATCTATGATGCAGACGTTCTCTTTCCTCAGGACTTACTTTTGGACAATCATGCTTCAAGTGATCAGGAGACTTGCATTCAAAACACGTTCTTATCCTTTTTTCAATAGGGTGCTGCATCATGCTCGCTTTTGCTTCCAGAATCATTTTCTGTATCTTTTTCATCTGTTCTTCCAGCTCGCCTATCTTTTGATCTTCATCATTGATAGTAGAAGTTGATGAAGTCTCCTTGGACGGTGTTGCAGATGCAGGTGTGGACTTTTCCTGGTTATAGATAGGTTTCGTCGGAGATTTCCATTTGTTTCCATCCTTTTTGACAAAGTAAGGTACGTCTTCTTGAGTTCCAACGCTTGTGGAGTTCGGATGTATAACAGCAGCTTCGTTTTTCTTTGACTGCTGAATGATGAATTCATGCGACTTTAGTTGAGAGAAAACTTTAGCGGTCGACATATTGTTGAGATCTTTTTCGCTCATGCTTGTCATCTTGACAAACCAATCACTTCTAGGGTAAAGCTTGGATATAATTTTGTTATTCATTTCCCCTTTGTCATATGTCTTGCCGACATTTTTTGAGTTCTGCGATGATAGTGTTGAATCTTTCTTCCATCTCCTGAATGGTTTCTCCTGGAATCATGGCGAAGGATTCGTACTTATCCACAGCGACTTGTAGCTTGTTTCGCTTCATTTGTTCCGTTTCCTGAGAGACTTCGCACACATAATCCCACATCTCCTTTGCGGTATTGTAATCTAGAGCTTTATTGGACATTAGGGGAGGTAGACATTCCATGATTAGTTTCATGGCGATAAACTCCAGCTGGCCTCTCTTTTTGTCTTCAAGAGTCCATTCCTCGTAGGGTTTACTCACTATCTCAAGTCTGGGTTGGCCACCAGCGGGTCCAGGGGGTGCAGTGTTGACCTTCATGATTTCTATAGGACCAACTGTTAGGATGTCCCTCATCTCTGGATGTATGCTCTGCAGCTGGATCATGGCCTTCTTTTTCCATGTTTCAAATCCATCCTTGTTGTACTTTGGAAGAGCGTGATTCGTCATTGGATAATTCTCATCTTTACCTGAGCTATGTAAAACACAGATACAAGAGACGCAAGGAAAGACTAGGATCTTGGTCCTAAGCGACTCAGAAGCAGTCGGTTTTTCAACCTCCTGCTCTGATACCACTTGTTGGTCCCTTATGATCAGAGTCGTCGTGGTTACAATAAAGTACACACACGAAGTGCAGCGGAATAGATTGCGTTTACTTGTATTTAAATTATTCTCAACTCTTTTTAGTTAAAGTTTACTTAGGTTACCTTTTTCAGTTATACACTAGCAACTTGGTCACTAGGTTTTAATGCATAATAGCTCGAAAAGCAGTAACAACAAGACAACACACAATTTATAGTGTTTCGATCAAATGATCTACGTCCACTCCTTAGCCGAATCGCTAAGAATTTTACTAGAAAGTATACGGTGTACAAAGAGTTGCCTTTCCTGTTAAGCAATCAGCCGTCTGAAGGTCTTTCTACTTTACGGCTATCTTCCGATAACCCGAACTTTCCTGGTGTGGCTCCGGCTGAGTCAAGGGCGCACCTTCGTAAAACTCGCTTTTACCACTCGCTTGGAAGAGTTTAGAGTTCCCTCCGAACTATTGTGTGTTTACGGCTTCAATGCCCGCCTTAATCAATTTCTTCACAAGAAATTGATTGCTGGATGCTTTCCTTAAAAAGAAAGTGATCCCAATGATTGAAGATTCTTGAACCAGTTCAAGAATCACTCAGAAGAATGTCAGACGTAGTGAGACACTCTGAATGTTGAAGGCCTTTGGATATCTCTGGATTGTACCTTTCAACTGGACTGCTCTCTTGCCTTTTGCTTTTTGGAATCTTTCGTATATCGAGTTTTGGTTAGAGAGTGAGCAGCACTTGCATCTTCCTTTGACTTGCCTTTTATAGCTGTGTCCTCGAAGTTTGAGTCGGCAGATCCGTTTAGACACAACGAATCTTTCTCCTTAAATGCAGGTAGCTATTTACTAATTTTTCTTCTTTTGTACAGGCTTTTCCGTCCTACTTCTGACATGGCTAATCATCGCGTGTTGGTCAGAATGGCGGTGTAGCAGTTGTTCTGGTTTGCTTTGCTGAGCTTCTACTGGTACGGGATGCTGGATCTCTTTCAGCATACTTCTGGTCTCAATGCGCAGCAAGTGCTTTGTCTGCTACTCTGATTTGGTTTGCTAGCATCTTTCAGCAATTTAGGATGTGTTTGTCGAATGCTGACTCCTTAGCATTCTGTTATTGCTAGCGGTCTTCCTTTAGCATTCTTTGATGTTTGCTGAGATACTTCCGAGCAGCCTATTCTATTACAACTCGATGTTTACCCTATACAGGACATTACATCAGTTGCTAAGCTATGCTAATGTTCAGCAATGATCGACCGTCTACTAAGGTTTGATCCAACAAAATCTTTTACAATAAGATCCTAAGGGTAATTCATGAATATTTTCCCAACATCTCTAATAAGAATTTTCAAATTGAATTAATTAATTATTAATTAATAATAACTACGAATTCATAATAATTACAATTATTAATTATAATTAGTATAAATATAAAATATGATATTAAAAAATAAGAATAGGTACAAATAATAAATCGAGGTACCCCATTTTATGACAACTTTTAATTTTCCCTCTATATTTGTGCCTTTAGTAGGCCTAGTATTTCCGGCAATTGCAATGGGTTCTTTATTTCTTTATGTTAAAAAAAACAAGATTGTTTAGATCCGAGGGGACCC
>JAPKLW010001924.1:56630-115114 GCA_026898455.1 Plectranthus barbatus | reverse complement strand
AATGAGATTAAATTCATTATATAGGGTATAAGCATGAAAAGAGGGAGTTCTGGTGGGTGAAGGGCTGAACCCTAATCATGTCGCCTTCTTTGTTCTTCGTTCTTCGTTCTTCATTCGGATCTCAATTTTACAGATTTAAAAAAAATAGAAAATACAAAAATAGATCTAAATCTATTACATGATTTTCCCTATTAAATCTAACCACGGATTTTCTCGTGGTGAAAAACAGATCCAAAAATGAGATGGCCACGAGAACAAAACATCCACGATAATTTAAATCCATCCATGAACATACATATTTATTTAATTTCAATTTATCCAAGATAGAGCCTAAGAACATGAACCTGGCTCTGATACCAATTGTAGGGTTTGAGTCTACGGTGGACAACACGAGTTGCCATTAATTAAATTCTTGCCAAGGTTCGTTCTTAGGATACCAGGAACAAATTTCAATTAAATAAACCATGCGATCCTATGCACGCTCCTACAAAATTAATTGCAGAGGATGGATTTAGGGAATACCTGATTTCACCGTTTGATCTACAGATCTAGATCAGAGCCAATAATGATGAAATAGATCAGGATCTGAATCTGAACGCCGGCGATGAACAATTGTTCCTACAGATCTGATCTTCTAATCAGTTCCCTGGCTCCTTGGAAATCTGGTGAGGATTATCTACCAAGTTGGATCCGAGATCTGGAGAAATTGATTAATTCCTCCCACAGGATAGTTGCCGCCGTTCTCTCCCTCTTTTTTCAATATACTGAAAAACCACTACTGATCTGATAGAGAGAAGGCTTATATATAGTGTTAGGGTTTTGAGAAACCCTAACCCTAATGGGCTTGAGCAGTTCATGGGCCAGACCACGGACCAGATGCAAATAATAAAGTGGGCCCTCTTTATTAATTAATCCTTCCTTGTTCAACCCAGAACATAATTAATTAATAAAACATTGTTTTAACTTTCACCACGGTAACAATGCTGACTCGCCCCTTTATTACCACATTATTAGGAACGGGTTGCACCAAACTAATATGATCCACATATTTAAGGTTTCAGACATTAATTAATTAATTTGGCTTATGACAATCAGCCATAATTAATTAATCTCTTATTTCCTGAGTAATACCACTCACTCCTTTTCACTTATGCCTGAATTAAATAATTCAACCTGCAGGGTTTAGCATAATGAACCTTGTGAGCACCTCAGGGAATGTCACCATCCTGAAACGGATATGCTTACCTAAACATCCAGCCTAAGCAGGCCACACACAAATTGCCAACACCCAAAATACGAGTATTAGAGTACAAGAAGACTCGCCACCATGGTAAATCAAAGTGTGGTCAATCTCTGTGTGCCCCTTATCCTTCAGTTAGGTTTAAGATCATAGGAAGTATGTTAGGGATCTGGCTCATTCCTATGTCAATGTGAATGGCACATCCCACTGTTGATCCCATCAATACATAACTATGTACCAACACATCAAGTAGCTAGGATAAGCCCACTTATGAACCGATGTGCCGTAGCTTAGACCAACAACCTATCCAGGGACTGTCTCAGTTGTGATAACATTTATATCTCGCTAGGTCAAACGACTCATATGATCCTCTGTGATCTTCTACACACCATATGGTCATTCCTATAGGCGAGATAATAGGATATTATGGTTTGTTGTATGTTTGTTTTATCAGACAGCGAGCATTGTTGCAGCAACATATATGAAGACCAGTGTACAAAACACTTAATCATATATGCTTTCAGTTTACAATCCCAACAAGAGCCTAAGAACTAGAACCTGGTTCTAATACAAATTGTAGGATTCGAGTCTACAATAAACAACGTGAATTGCCACTTTAATTAACTTGCCAAGGATCATTCTTTGGATATCAAAAATAAATATAATTAAATAAATCTAGCGAACCTAGGCATGCTCCTAAAAACTTAATTGCAATAGATGGATTTTGTAATACCTCAACTCCTGCGGATTTAATACGGCGGTAGGTCGTTGATGGTGTTACTACAGATCTGATCTTCTGATTTGTTCCCTTGCTCGATCCGAAAATCTGGTGAGGATACACTACCGGATCTATAGCCGCCCACTCTCTCTCAATCTATCTAGGGTTTCTGATTTGAAACTTCAAACTTATGTGGGAAATGAGAAATTTATCTATTTATATAGATCTAGAGAATGGGCTATTAGGGTTTAATAAACCCTAATGGGCTCTGAGCAATGTTGGGCCAGGCCAGGGATCAAATGCAAATAATAAAGTGGGCCTCCTATTAATTAATTTCATGTTCAACCCAGAACATAATTAATTAATAAACATTAATTCATGCCACCAGAGAATTAATGCTGACCTACCCCTTTATTACCACGTTATTAGGAACGAGTTGCATTGACTTGGTTAATTCCCATATTTAAGGTTTTAGACATTCATTAATTAATTCAGCGTATGACAATTAGCTATAATTAATTAATCTCTTATTATTCATGAGTAATACCACTCAACCCTCATCGCTTATGCTTGAATCAATGATTCAGCCTGCAGGACTTAGCATAATGAACCTCGTGAGCTGCCCAGGGAATGTCACCATCCTGAAACTGATATGGTTATCTAAATCCAGCCTGAGGAAACCCCACACAAACTGCCATCACCCAAGATGCAGATATATGAGTACATGTAAGACTCTTCACCATAGCAAGTCAAAGTGACAGTCAACCCATGTGTGGCCCTCAGCTTTCAATAGACTTTAGATCTGACCAAGTTACCGAGATCTTTACTCATTCATATGTCAAGTAGAATGGTTCATCTCACTGTTGATCCTATCAATACATTGAGATGTACCGGTCACACAAAGAAGGCAAGATAAACCACTTATGGACTTGTGCGCTGAAGCCTAAACCGACAACCAAACTAGAAACTTTCTCAGCTGTGGTAACTGTTTATATCTCGCTAGGTCGAACGATTTATACGATCTTCTGTGATTTCTTACACACCGTATGAACTTCCTATTGATGAGATAACTGGATGTGTTTGTTCGCATCGTATGATTGTTAATTCAGACTGGAGTAGTTTATTGCAAGTCATTAATGATTATCAGTATATCAAACATAACATTTCCCAATATACCAATCATAATGCTTTTATGTATACAATTCCAACAGATTGTAGATGGAGTACGACATCAGAATTAATACTGGCTCTAGTGTGGCACAATACTCTCTCGAAAGTGTGTCCCCCAATCTCAACCTAGATAAAGAAGCATCTTGGACCGCTTCTCTTGATGGCCACCTACTTTTGCAGTAGCAGGTTGCACTGCTCGTGGATATTCACCGAGTCGTTCTCCACAAATTTCTTCTTTCCACTTATCAATTTCCAGAGGTACTTCATGTACCCTGGAATCTCTTTCAGTGCTTTGATCAGCGGGATGTGGATGCTGACCTTTCTCAGGTTCTCCACAAATCTAGAGAACTTTGAGTCCTCCTTCTACTTTGCAAACCGCTGCGGGAACGGCATATGACAGAGTTGATCTTCAGATTGCCTCGGATTTTCACCCAGAATGCGAAATGTAGGGTTGCATCGATCGATGTGGCTTTGTGCATGTATCGATCGATGCAGGGTTTGTTGATCGACATGCGAATGTCGGTCAACATCTTCCTTTTCGAGCTCTCCTCTTCCTCGCTCAACGAACCATCCTCGGTGTCAATCAACGTGGGAGGTGCGTCGATTGACGTCGAGCCATCTCCTGCACAATTCTTTTTCCTTTCATCTCCTGACTCGTCCTAAGTCACCTCGGGACCCTTGTAGCTCATCCCAAACCTTAGAGTGATGGCTTTGAATTCTTTTTGACCCCTTGGGTTCAACTCAGTCGTGCTCGGAAGCTGCCCTTGCTTATGCTAGACACCGACGGTGTTGGCAATTTGGCTAACCTTTGTTTCAATCATTTGAAGGTGCTTGCAAACCCTTTCAACCTTTGTATTGACTCTAGTGATCACCTGCTCAATCTTTCCAAACCGATGGTCTGAGGCCTTGATGAATTTGGCCAACATATCATCCAGATTGTCCTTCTTATTCTCCACCACTTCTCCATTTTGTACCTAGAAACCCGGAGGTGGTAGCTCGGCTGCCTCAGGATGAGAATAAGAGAAGCCATGGTGATTTCTCTACGGATATTGATATCCCCCATTCCTGTGCTGATGCTGGTTAGGGTGGCCCTCTCTGCTCATGTAACTCACTTCCGCAAGGACTTCGGGTTGCACCTGTGCAACCGCAGCAGTAGAAGCCCCTGCAGACAACTTATCCAAATCCTCTCTTAGTTTCTCAACTTCAGTCTTAAGAGGATCTTCAGTCTCAACCTTCTCCACGGCCTTAATCAGAGGCCTTCTTGGGTTTGCCCACTTTTGATTGTGCAGCGCCATTTTCTTAAAAAGCTTCAGAGCCTTCTCCGCAGACTTGCTCATGATGGACGTCAACGACGGCGACGATGCATGACAAACCCAGGGGTTTGGCCGTGCGCAGCTGGGCCGATTTCCTCCATGCACGCGCGCGCTCAGCCAGGCCGCAGGCGGCGGCCGGCCGTCGGGGCTGTGCAGCAGGCGGAGGCAGGCAGCAGACGGCGGCAGCGTCGACGTGGGTGGCAGCGGCGTGCGGCTGCAACCCTAAGGTTGCGCCATATGCTGCTGGGCCTCGCCCTGCGTGTGTCGCAGCTGCTCGGTCGCTTCCCTTGCTGCATGGCCGGCTGGCGACGATGGCGATTGTGAGCTGGGGCAGTGGCGACCTCCTGACCACGTGAACCCGCTGCAACCGGCGGCTGAATGTCGACGGCGACGGTGGGCTGGGAAGTAGCGGCCGAAACCCTAGTTTCAAACTAGGGTTTCGCTGCTAGGGTTTTGATACGAGCCCGTTGACCCGATAGCAGTCCGAATCTCTAAAACCCTAATTTCAGCCCAAGTGTTGCATATTCAGTTTAAAGAGTGGGAGCCCAACTTGAAGATCTGTAAACAAATTAAATCTTGTAAAAATGAGATTTAATTTATTTTTAAGTTGTAATCGCATCTGAGGGGCCACGAGAAATTTTATTTGTTTATTTAATTATTTCTTGTACTGATGTTATTTATTTTGTGCGCACTAGTAAATAATAGGAAAACATGCCTATTTGCGTTAATTATTTACTTCTATAAGCATGTTGCAATTTAATTTTTGAGCATGTCTTATGTGATTTATTTTATGTTTTAAATTATCTTTATAAATTCCGGGATCATATTAGTTTATGATGGAATTTTGGGTGTGACATAATTTATGGGAACATAAAATAATATGTGCGCATAAAACCTATAGAATTAAAAATACTAAGTTGAATTTTGGTTCTTTTCTAACCAAGATCATTAGACCTCCACAAATACAACTTCTCATTGGAAGTGGGGCATCTCGAAGCGTAAATGACTACTCGGGTAGCTTACGTTAGGGGTCCCTCACCAGTTCTAATGCGATGAGGTTTCCAAAATAAAACATTTATTTTAAGATGAGAAGTGGGAGCCTCTTAGCAATGACTACTCGGGTAGCTTTCATTGAGACAACTTTCACAAACCTAAGATTAATTTAAATGGGATAACAAAGAATGTAAAGGGCATGCGGTATGGGTCCAGTACGTATGCTAAATTTTCCTTTTACATTCGGAGTTAGGATTGTGGTTATTTTGGCTTAGATGTTGCCTGGAGTATAACTCATGAATGATGTCCCTGCTCCGGATAGGTGAACATGGTCTTGGGATCTCCAATATTGATTTCTTTTGCTTAAGATACCTAGCATGTTTAGAAATTAAAGGATCATTTTGGTCTGGTTGAGCGTTTGCCGTAAACGTCTACTCAAGTAGCTTGCGGTGAATTAGCTTGGGCAATTGGTGGAAACAAATTGTATTGTTTTTATCTAAAGGTTACTATGCATATTTGTTTCAATTGTTATGTTGTATGTTCTTAAATTATTTCTTTATTCATTTTCAGATATGTCTATCATTATTAGTATTTTGGCACAAAATCCCTTGAAGGGTTCTAATTTCCTGGAATGGAAATGGCTCATGGAGCGATGCATGTTTGCTACACAGACTGTGTTTGTGCTACTTGTGCCTCGTCCAGCTGTACCTTTCATTGGGTCCTCAGATTCCTCTAGGAACTCTTTTGAAAAATTGATAGCGAGCAACGATAAGTTATTATCAATGCTCAGGTCATCCATGATTGAGGAGCTCCAGCTCAAGTATCAGTATTGTACTAACGCAGTTGAGATTTGGATAGATCTGATTATGACTTATGGTAATCTTGGACAGACTGCCAGTGCCGAGTTTATAATGAGAATTGTGAACTGTAAGATGGCACAAGGTGGTAATGTTAGGGAGCATGTGCTACACATGGATCACCTCAGAAGATTCTATATCTTACATGGAGGAAATATGAATGATCAGTTATTCACTGATGTCATATACGACTCCCTTCAAGAATCATTCTATGAATTCTCCTCCATAGTCGAAGACCAGGTGTTCACTCTGGATCAATTGATCAGTTTCTTGGAGGCTGCTCAAGAGATCAATGACTCCTTGTCTGCTGTTGTGCTTGACTATCACTTTCCACTTCCGAGTGTAGAGGATGTGAGCATGAAGGAATCGACTTGTGATGTTCCTATAGAAAGATTTGGAGGCAAAGTTTACAAAAGAAAGGTCTGTTCTGCACGCAAAAGGAAAGGTCACTGTAAAGTAAATTGTCCGGTATTTGTTACGAAGGGATAAGGTACATCATCTTCTGCACTAGTCATTGAAACATGTTTAGCATCAGTTTCTATCCATTCGTGGATAGTGGACAATGGAGCTACTGATCATGTTTGTTACTCTATGCAGGGGTTCGAGCTGACTAGAGAGCTTGAAGATGGCGAGGTTACCATCTCCATGGGAAATGCTGCTAGAGTCTCTGCTGCAGCAATTGGAGATGTTACTTTATGTTTTGGGAATAATGTTTTAACACTAAGAGATGTTTTGTTTGTGCCGTATTTTTGGCAAAACTTGATTTCAGTTTCCAAACTTTTTGATGATGGATTTTCTGTTATTTTTGGTAGAGATGCTTCTATCATGAGAAATAACGTTGTTGTCTGTCACGGGTCACTGAAAGATTCTCTTTATGTTATCACATGTTCAAACAAATCGACAGTGAAAGAGGCATATAATTTGTCTAACCAACAGAAAAGAAAATTTTCTTCTAGTGAGGATGTAACATATCTTTGGCACTTGAGACTCGGTCATGTCAATCTTAAAAGAATCAAGAAACTCGTTGATTGTGGAATTATGGACCTAATCCAGGTAGTTCCACTTAGAGTTTGTGAATCTTGTATAGAGGGCAAGATGACGACAAGGCCTTTTAAGGCAAGTGAGTCTCGAGCAAATGACTTGTTGGATCTCATCCACTCTGATCTGTGTGGACCTATGTGAACACAAGCCCGTGGTGGGCACAAATACTTTGTCACCTTTATAGATGACTACTCTAGATATGGATTTGTTTATCTACTTCACTACAAGTCTGAATGACTTGAGAAATTCAAGGTATTCAAGGCTGAAGTAGAGAAGAAGTTAAACAAGACCATAAAGACACTGCGATCTGATCGTGGTGGGGAGTACCTCAGCAATGAGTTTCTCCAATATCTGGCAGATCAAGGAATTACTTCCCAGTGGACCGCACCTGGCACCCCTCAGTAGAATGGTGTAGCAGAGAGAAGAAATAGAACTCTGTTAGAAATGGTTAGGTCAATTATGAGTTATGCCAGCCTGCCCATTTCCTTTTGGGGGTATGCACTAGAAACATCGGCGTACTTGATTAACTTAGTTCCTTCTAAATCAGTTCCTAAAACTCCGATTGAACTCTGGTATGGACATAAACCTGTGTTGTCCAGATTAAGAGTGTGGGGTTGTCCAGCATACGTGCTGAATAAGGAAGCTGACAAATTAGAAAGAAGGTCTAAGTTAATGCTGTTTGTGGGCTATCCTAGGCAAACAAAGGGTGGTTTCTTTTATGATCCAGATGACCAGAAAGTCGTTGTGAGTGCCAACGCAAGATATCTGGAAGATGAATTCATAAGGAACCACAAGACCAAGAGCGAGATTGTACATCAAGAAATTGAAGAGAACAATTCAAATCCATCAGGAGAACCCCGCGACACCTGAGCATACCTGAGTTGGGTATGGAACCAGGTGCACGGCCGCCTGTGCAAGATGGTGAATTACAAGTGATTGCACCAGACACAGACACATTAAAGGGGCCTCGTCGCAGTGGGAGGTTGTCTCGGCAATCTGAGCGGTATATGTTCATAGGAGAGTCTTCAGACTTAATTCCTGAAGACGGACTGAACGATACCGACCCATGGACATACGGCGAAGCTATGAGAGACAAGGATGCTGATCAGTGGCGAAAGGCCATGGATTCTGAAATAGAATCAATTACAGCTATGGATGTGTACCAGAAATCCTTGCTGCCAGAAGGTTTTCGAGCCATAGGCAGTAAGTGGGTATATAAGAGAAAGAAGGATTCGAGTGGTAACCTAACGGTGTTTAAGGCCAGACTGGTGGCGAAAGGTTATAGTCAAAAGGAAAGTATTGACTATGATTAAACCTTCTCACCAGTAGCTATGTTAAAATCCATTCGGATACTTCTATCTATAGCAGCACATATTGACTTTGAAATCTGGCAAATGGATGTCAAAACCGCGTTCTTGAGCGGTTACCTTGAAGAAGGTCGTGACATCTACATGGAACAACCAGAAGGGTATGTGCAAAAGGATCAAAATCAGCTTGTCTGGAAGCTCAAGAAGTCCTTATATGGACTTAAGCAAGCTTCAAGGTCATGGAACAAACATTTCGATGATGTCATCAAATCCTATGGATTTGCACAATACGAAAATGAAAGTTGTGTGTACCGTTTATGTGTCAGTGGAAGCGTGGTTTTTCTTGCACTTTATTTAGATGACATTCTCCTGTTTGGAGACAATGTGGAGGTGTTATTAGGTATAAAAGGTTGGTTATCCGAGCAGTTTCAGATGAAAGATCTGGGTAATGCTGGTTACATCCTTGGGATCAAAGTCCTACGCGATCGTAGGAAAAGGATGTTGAGCTTATCCCAGGGTGCTTACATTGATACTGTGCTGGCTCGTTTTAGCATGGAAAATTCCAAGAGGGGCCTCTTGCCTTACCGTCATGAAATGCGCCTTTCAAAGTCACAGTGTCCTGTGACTGAGAAAGAGAAAGATGAGATGTCTTTAGTACCATATGCTTCGGCAGTGGGAAGTCTCATGTATGTTATGCTTTGTACGAGACCAGATATCTGCTATGCTGTTGGCTTGGTAGCAAGATATCAGTCCAATCCCGGGCAGGCGCATTGGAATGCAGTGAAACACATTCTCAAATATCTGAGGAAGACACGAGACTTATGTCTCGTATAACAGTGTGAGAACTTGTGTTCTGTTGGGTACACGGATTCAGATTTCTAGGCGGATCAAGATGAGAAAAGATCGACCTCCGGATATGTGTTTACCTTGGGAGGCGGAGTTGTATCTTGGAGGAGTTCGAAGCAGAAGTGCATCGCAGACTCCACCATGGAAGCTGAATATGTAGCAGCTTCAGAGGCAGCAAAGGAAGCTTTATGGTTTTGGAATTTCCTCCTGGAGTTGGATATTGTTCTGAGCTTGCCCAAGACAATCACAATATACTGTGATAACGCTGGTGCAGTGGCAAACTCAAAGGAAACCAGAACTCACAAGGCGTCAAAACACATTGAGAGAAAATACCACATCATACGAGAAATCGTAGCAAGAGGCGATGTGCTAGTCCAAAAGATTGATACGAAAGAGAATCTAGCTGATCCATTTACAAAAGGCTTGCCTCAGAAGATCTATGAGGAACACATTCGTGCTCTTGGACTGAAGATCTGAGGCTGGACATCTTAATTATGTCCTGTTTTGTAATAGGTAGATTAAAAAGACACACTTAATACTCTGTAAAAGTAATGGTATTATGCTTTGAGTATACAGAAAGCATAAGTGATTAAGTGTTTGTATACTGGCCTTTATTTATGTGTTGCATCAACAAATCTCGCTATCTGATAAAGGTGAACATATAACTAACTATAATATCCTTTTATCTCGCTCATAGGGATGACCATATGGTGTGTAGGAGATCACAGAGGATCATATGGCTCGCTTGACCTAGCGAGATATAAACAGTATCACAGCTGAAACAGTCCCTGGATAGGCTGTTGGTTTAAGCTGCGACACATCGGTTCATAAGTGGGCTTATCCTAGCTACTTGATGTGTCGGTACATATTTATGTATTGATGGGATCAACAGTGAAATGTGCCATTCTCATTGACATATGAATGAGTCAGATCCATAACATACTTCCTATGATCTTCAACCTTTCTGAAGGATAAGGGACACACACGGATTGACCACACTTTGATTTGCTAGGGTGGCGAGTCTTACATGTACTCTAATATCTGCATTTTGGGTGTTGGCAATTTGTGTGGGGTCTCCTTAGGTTGGATGTATAGGTAAGCATATCCATTTCAGGATGATGACATTCCCTGATGAGCTCACAAGGTTCTTTATGCTAAGTCCTGCAAGCTGAATGATTTATTCAAGCATAAGAGAAAATGAGTTAGTGGTATTAATCAGGAAATAAGATATTAATTAATTATGGTTGATTGTCATAAACCAAATTAATTAATGAATGTCTAAAACCTTAAATATGTGGGTAATGTTAGTTTAATGCACCCCGTTCCTAATAACGTGGTAATAAAGGGGCGAGTCAACATTGTTACCATGGTGAAGGTTAAAACAATGTTTTATTAATTAATTATGTTCTGGGTTGAACAAGGAAGGATTAATTAATGAAGAGCGCCCACTTTATTATTTGCATTTGATCCCTGGTCTGGCCCGCAAACTGCTCAAACCCATTAGGGTTAGGGTTTCTCAAAACCCTAACACTATATAAAGGATTTCTCTCTTGGATCAAGGTAGCCACTACAGTATACAATTTAATATTCAAATCAGAATATTGAGTGACATAGAGAGAGAGATTGGCGGCGCTTCAGGGGGAGGATTTTCTAATCAAATCCTCCGGCTTCCTGATTCAACTTCGTAGATAATCCTCACCAGATTTCCAAGGAGCAAGGGAACAGATCAGAAGATCAAATCTGTAGGAACACAATCAAAGAAGGGTTCCATTCCGCTTCAGATTTAACTTCATCGTTCATTCTCCGATCTCGATCTGTAGATCAAACGATTGAAGATCAGGTATTCTCTTGAATCCACCCTATGCAATTAATTATTGTAGACGCATAAATAGGGTGGCATGGTTTATTTAATTGAATTTGTTTTTGTTATCCTAAGAACGGTCCTGCGAATTAAATAACAACTCATGTTGTTAGTAGTAGACTCGAATCCTACACGGACTGCATCCCTCATCGTATGAACTTCTAGAATCAGCGCCAGAGCATCCCCCACTGTAAGCTGTGCATCCGGATCCTCCAAAGGGGGCATATTCAGATCAACTTCTTGCCGATTCTGTTCGATAGGTGGCTCCATCTTTTTCTTTCTATTTGTCCTCCCGCACGATTCTTGAATCTCTGGATCGAGAGCTTCGAGCGGTTTTCCTTGCGATCCTGTGTTCATGCACCACCTGAAATAAAAACAGGTAGAGATCAGCTCAGCGTTGATCGACGTAGGGTTACGTCGATCGACGCAAGGGAGTGATCAACATCGATCAATGTAAGAATGTGTTGATTGATGCACTAGAATTTTGACTTCGATCGATGCAAGTATGCATCGATCGACACCGAGAACAAACACAAAAACTCACGCATGCACACGTACAAAAAAATAAAACTCTATCCAACAAATCCTACAACGAACTAGTAACAAGATAAAATCTAACAAATCCCCGACAACGACGCCAATTTGATCACTGTAAAATCTAAAGATAAATTGCTGAACAGTGGTAAATAAAATTTATAACTCAAGTCAAACCCAAGGGAATTGTGTGGGGAAATTACCTCATGTACTAATTATTATCCTAAAATTTATTGTTTGAGTGAACATAAAATCAGGATTTTGATTTGTAAAATAAAGATGTCAATACGAAAAATGAAGAGTTTGTGAACATGATATTAAAGGAACATAGATTTTAGGGCGAACAATCAATCAGAATACATGTAAAGTCAATTAACTCGCACTGGTGCAAAATCAGAAAAATACTATAACTTCTTGATTTGACAATTATAGCCTAGGTTACTATTATGTGAATGTATATGCTTGGTCGGCCTCAATAACACAATAATAATCAACCTTGTTAAATTCCACAGATTAATCCCTACAATTAATTATCTTCCCTTAAGATAGAAAATAATTGTATTCAGATTCCTTTTCCTATTACAATCTTTCCCTCATGGTCTTTGATTAACAACTATAAACCTAGAATTAATTTTATCTCTCGATCTTAAATCAATTCTAGAATCTAACAATTAAATCAGGAATTCAAAACCATGCAGTTTGAGTTAATTAATTAAACATGTATTGAAGATCAATCATTCATTGCCCTAGAACCAGCTAGGGTTTCTAGCCACTCACCGCAGACAGAAATCCAAAAGAAAATATATTAAATTGCATAAAAGTAAAGAACTTACAATTAAAGTAAAGGTTTTCGTGTTTCCAAACTCTCAAAACTCTAAAAACTCGATTGCAGAATGAAAGATAATGAAAGGTGTCCGATTCGAAACTACTTAGGTATTTTATATTTATAGAGGTGGATGTGTATCTAATCAAATCTGGGGCTAAAAATAAGATATAATTCGAATTTAATCGAATTTCGCATCAGAAGGATTTGTGTCGATTGATATGAAACCTGCATCGATCGATGCAAAGCATCCACATCGATCGATGTGGATTCCACGTCGATCGATATGGTCTTTCACTTTCTAGACTTGGTCATTTCTCGCCCTTTCTGCGCGGTCTCACGGTTTTTGCCATAACTTCCTCTCACGAACTCCAATTAACCCGATTCCGGTTGTGTTGGAAAGCTAATTCAAAGCGCTATCTATTGCAATACGCCAATAGCCCAAATTCCTTGTGTGGAAGAATCCTTCACTGCTACTCTTGCACATCACTGCTTTCAGAATGGTTTTCCAGTGAATGTAAGCCTGAAACTTGCAAAAACTCACCACGACAAGTGTAACACCACATAGTATAGACTCATGCATGAAATATATATATAAAATCAATAAAACTACTTAAAATAGTACAAAATAATATAGATAAGTGAGTGAAATAATGAACTTATCATGGAGCTCATTCTTCAATCCTTACCAAAGCCACTGGTTGTCGAAGCTCTTGCCTACGAGAATGACAATAAGATGTGGGAATTCCTTGGCACTCTATGCCAAGAGATTGATCAGATGAAGCAAAACAAGCTTTAAAATTGCATAGATAAATATGAGTCATTCCAAAATCTTCCCAAGGAAAGTGTAAAATCAATGGAAGCTAGATTTAATGCTATTATTTGTGAGCTAAAAAACTTGGCTAGAACTTATGAGATTGCAGATATGAACATGAAGATTCTCTACTAGATGCCCAAGGAGGATTGGTTCGTTTAAATTACCATTTTAAAGGAGAAGGATCTCTCCAAGATGACGACCAAGGATGTGTTCGCCCAACTACAAACTCACGAGTGGGACATACTAATGGAGAACATAAATGAAGTTGTGCGGAATGTCAGCACTCATCCCAAAGAAGATGTTGCCTTTTATGCAAAAAGAGAATTCAATAGAAGGCCTCAGAAGCCTTACCAAGCTGACACATCATCCAGACATACATCTACATCAAAGTCAGCACCATCACCTTCCAACCAGAAGAAGGAGGAAGAGAGCTCATTTGAAGAGCTTGAGGATCAAATGAGGAAGCTGACAAAGCTTCTTGAGAAAGTAGAAGCCAAGATGGAAGGTTCACAACCCAGTGAAATAAAAATTCAGCGAGAGGCCTCCCAAGGCATGTTTTTAGTGCAACTCTCCAGATCACCTCAAGTACGAGTGCCCTGGTAACTAAAGAGGAAAGAGAATGCCTGAAAAGGGTATTCGAGAAGAAAGCTTCCAAATCTGTTGCAAAGGCCATGCTATCCAAAATTGAAGTGCCAGACATTTCAGATAACGATGATGGCTACTACACTTCGGATGGTGAGGCCGTGGAGGAAGCATTCCTGGTGCTGATGGCCAAGCTTGGAGAAGATGGAGCATCTGAATCCGTAGAAGGAAGTGAAGCTGAGTCGCAAAACTTGGTAAATATTTTTAACTCCGTTTCTATTCCTTTAGCATGCATTGAAGAGGACTCCATATATTATTGCTCAGATTCAGAGGATGTTACCCTCAAACTTTTAAATAAAGAATTTTCTATATTTTATGAAATAAAAAATATTTTAGCTGGCGAGAATGCCTCATTGAGGAATCCAGGGATCGAAGTCAGTTAGTGAAGAGCTAGCCAAGCTTAGAGAGGAGCATTCAACCTTGCTTGAAATCTTGAAATCTCTTTCTGAAGAATGTGAATCTCAAAAACTGAAAAATAGCTAGTGATAAAAAACTTATCTGCTCACTTTATACTAGCACTAGCAAAGTTTCAGAAGCCCTAAGCGTACAACGTGAACCATTTGATAAGTCAGGATAGGTTTTTCAGAAAACATTTTAAGCAATCATGCATCATCTTCTGAAACTAGAACTATCTCCAATCATCTTATTAAGAAGGATTCTAGTTTAGAAGTTAAGTTGTTAGGGAAGGGAGTAGTCAGTATAGACAAAGACTCCTCAGTGGCTAATCAGGGCAAAGGGAAAAATTCAGTTTCAAAACTAACTCCAGTAGCCAGACTTAAACTTGAGATGAAGCCTACCATGCTTAAGAAGTGGGTCAAGCAAATTGTTCCTAATGTGAGGAAACCCACTTCAGTAACTAGAACTGATCTTTATAGAAAGTTAGTATCATTTCTGGATTCTAGAAATCCGAGGTTCCCTACTCATAACTCTTATGAGAAGAGAACTTATCCGTATAGAAGGAACAACTATACGAGGTTTGAGCCCAATCACTTTTTTATATCAAGGGCCAGGAAGACTGTACACCCCGGAATTAGTTTCCGAGAACCTAACAAAAACTTAGTTTTGAGAAACTTAGCTTCCAGGAAGTCAGTTCCAGGAAACTCAATTCCAAGAAACCCAGTTTTTGGCAAGGTTTCACACACACACTCCCATTCCTTCCAACTTGCATAGAAATAACATTTATTATCTCAAAAGGAAGAGAAAGGGAGAGGAAGATGTGACACCTAGGTTAAAGGTGAAGCAAGTGTGGATTCCCAAAGGATGGATCCATAAGAATAACCCAGCAGGACCCGCAGAAACACGGGTACCTTTAGTCTAACCTTATTTGCTTTGCAGGTACAGAGTCACCAAAGTTAGCTCAAGAAGAAGAAAAGAGCTTGGATTTTGGACAGTGGGTGTTCAATACACATGACTAGAGAAAAAAATCTCCTATCAAACCTGAAGATGTCAAGAGGACCTCTAGTCAGTTTTGGAGACGACTCAAAGGGGAGAGTAATCGACAAAAGATGCTTAGAGAACAATGGAATCACCATCAACAACGTATCCTTAGTCTCCAACCTCAATTACAACTTGCTGAGCGTCAGTCAGCTTATTCAATCTAGGTATGAGGTGACTTTTGCCAAAGAGGATTGCTTCATCACCGACAAAGACTCCAATGAGACTGTGCTTAAAGGAATCAAGAACAAAAGTCTCAATTTTGTGGATTGGGAGAGCGGAAAGCCTGACACGTGCCTTTTCCCAACAAGCTCATCCTAAGAAGGAGTTAACTGTCTATGGCATAAGAGGCTTAGCCATCTGAATTTCCAATCGATCATACACTTAGTCAAGAACAATCTTGTGGAAGGTCTACCACAAACAAGATTCAAAAAGGAAGAAGGTGTCTGCAGAGCGTGCAAGATGGGAAATCAAACCAGAGCTTCATTCAAGAATCAAATCATCACAACAAGCACATATAGGATCCTGGAGCTACTTCACATAGATTTATTTGGACCAGCCGCCACCGACAATTGGAGGAAAGAGATATACTCTCTTTGTAGTTGATGTTTACTCGAGATACACATTGGGTGAGGCTACTGAAGAGCAAGGACGAAGTGAAGATTCAACTTGCTAAGCTCATTCTTCAAGTGCAAAATAGCAAGGGAGTCATCGTGAAATTTTGCAGCGGTCCTCTGATGGATTTTTGTGTTGATTTTGGCATTGCTCACAAGAATTCAGCTCCGAGAATGCCACAACAGAATGGTCTTGTCGAGCGAAGAAACAAAACACTCAAGGAGGCAGTAAGGACTATGCTTGCTGAAGCTGACTTAAAGGAAGGCTACTGGGGAGAAGCCTTGATGAAGGCGTGCTATACTCATAATAGAAGTGCTATCAACAGTTGCCATCACAAACCCCCGTACTAAGTCTGCAATGGCCGTAAGCCTTTTATAGCTTATCTATGTGCTTTTGGTTCTCCATGTTACATCTATAATAATGGAAAGTCAAAGTTGAATACTTCCAGTCCCCAGGCAGATGAAGTGTGTTCCTTGGATATGAACACCCTTCATATAAGGGATATAGAGTACTCAACAAGACCACCGGACTTGTGGAAGTAACATGCTCTGTTGTCTTTGATGAGTCTATTTTAGTGCACAGGAACTTAAAGAACTTGGAACTCGGTGATCATGAGATCAGACATAGCCGAGAGAAACTTAGTTCTGATAAAGAAAATCCTAGTAAAGTTTCTCGGGCTAGATCAATGAATGATCATTCAAGTACTGCAGAGGACAAGACCGGTGATGCAATCGACCTTGCTGAGGCATTGGTTCACTAACAATAACCACAAACATCTATCAAGGGGGAACCTCAGGAGATCAAGACAAAGCTCAGTCTGGAGGCCAAACTGAAACTGAGTCGCCTATCCAAGCTGACTTACGAGAATATGAAGATGATCATCCTGAAGAAGTTCAACTAACAGTGAATCAAGAAGACCATGGAACACATTTAGTGGAAGTCACTATTGGAGAAGATGATTTAAATCTAATTGGTGCAAACCAAGTTCCTGTTCTAGACGATCTAGCCAAGGTGGAATCTACCATAGTTCACGTTCCAGTATTGGGAGCAAACAGTACTTAGTATCCTGGAGTATTTGTTCAACCGCTTGAAGTTACTCAACTCTAAAAGCCAAAATGGCTGAGACATCATCCCGAGGAAGCCGTGCTAGACAATGTTGCTAACTCAGTTCGCACGAGATAAGGAAGCGCATTGGTTACTTGTTTTATCTCTCAACAATCAGAACTGACGGAGATCACGGGTGCTCTGAAATTAACTGACTGGATCAACGCTATGCAAGAGGAGCTTGCTGAGTACAAAAGAAATGAAGTGTGGTACTTGGTGGATCGACCAACTCACCAGTCAGTTATCGGCACCAAATGGGTCTTCAAGAACGAGAGAGATGAGACTGGAAACATATTAAGGTATAAAGGAAGGCTAGTAGCAAAGGGGTATGCTCAATGTGAAGGAATCGACTATGATGAGACTTTTGCCCCAGTGGCCAGACTTGAGGCTATTCGACTATTCCTTGCCTATGCCGCTCACAACAACTTCACAATTTTCCAGATGGATGTGAAGAGTGCCTTTCTGAACAGGGAGCTCAAAGAAGAGGTATATGTGGAACAACCCCTGGCTTTGAAGAAGGAAATCAAGTTTACAAATTGAGGAAGGCTCTCTATGGGTTGAAACAAGCACCCCGAGCTTGGTGTGGGACGTTGTCTTAGTTTCTCCTCAAGAATTATTTCTAGAAAGGCAAAATCGACACAATGTTGTACAAGATCAAGGATGGAGCAGACATTCTTCTTTTACAGATCTATGTCGATGATATTATATTCGGCTGCGGAAACCTGAAGATGTGTGAAAAGTTTGCCCAACTTATGTAAAGCAACTTCCAGATGAGCATGATGGGTAAACTGACTTACTTTTTAGGTCTTCAAGTAATTCAGTCCGAATGATGAATCTTCATCAGAAGAAGTATACCAAGGACTCGATCAACAAGTTTTGTCCAGAGAAGACCAAGACCTTGAGGATTCCTATGAGCCCAAGTGCTCAAATCAATCTTGACGAAGAAGGCAAAGCAGTCAACCCAACCATGTACAAAGGCATCATTGGGTCACTACTGTACTTAACTGCAAGTAGGCCATATATTTCCTACTCAGTCGGAGTATGTGCGAGGTTTCAAGCTAATCCAAAGAATTCATACATGGAGGCTGCCAGAAGAATAGTCAAATACCTCAAAGGGACATAAGCCTTAGGTATTTGGTATCCCAAAACTGATGAACTCACTCTAAATTCTTACTCAGATTCAGATTTTGGAGGATGCAGAATCGACCGGAAGAGCACAAGCGGAACATGTTAGTTCCTAGGATACAAGCTTGTAAGTTGGTTTAGCAAGAAGCAACATTCAGTGGCCACGTCAACAACCGAAGCTGAGTATGTTGCTGCCGCAAGCTGTTGTGCTCAAGTGCTTTAGATCAAGCAACAATTGCTTGACTATGAAGTCGAAACTGGGTGTGTATCGATCTACTGTGATAACAGCAGTGCAATGTGCATCACGAAGAACCAGTTCATCATTCCAGAACAAAGCGCATCAACATAAGGCACCATTTCATAAGAGATCATGTCGAGAAGTAGGACGTGTCTGTAGAGTACATCCAAACTAAAGACCAGATTCAAGGAGCTATGCATCAAACTTGGTTTACTGGAATTCGACGAAATCTTGATTGAAGAAGAGTAAAATGCAGAATAAAACTGAGTCCCAGCTCTCAGCTTTGCTTATTTCCTCTTTTATCCGCAAATGGTGTCTCTGCCAAATTTCGTCAAAAAGAAAAGATCGATGAAGAAAATTCGTTGAAGGTCGATTTGTTGTTGATTAAAACTGAGTTCTAACTCTCAATTTTGAAGACTTGACGTATTTTCTCAGCATCGAGACTTCATACTCAACGAATCTTTGAAGAAAATCCTTTCAAGTGGTGTCCACGCAACATAGTATGAAGTTCTCCACCTAGCTAAGAGCTGAAAAGATCGTTTCTAGAGGCATCTAAATAGAAGAAGAAACTTGCTTTGAACTAAGTTTCTACATGAACGATGAATACTTAGTGGATCATTCTGACTTGCTGAAGAAAACCAAGATTTGATTTCAACACTTAGAATAGTTTGAAGGATGGATGCAGAATTAAACTGAGTTCCAACTCTCAGTTTAGAAACTGACTCTTAGTCAGCACAGAAGATCAAAAGGTCAAGGGCGATTGCATCGGTTACAATGCTATAAATGTGTATCTTGCATCGATGAATCAACATTTCACACAAGGATAACATTGCTTCCCATGATGCTCCAGTCAAATCTTAGAACACACATTGTGAGGCAAATCATCCCAACTGTTGCTGAATTTCAAGAAACCGATAGGTTTTACGGTACATTTATTCATCTTAAATGATCATATCTCTATTATAAATAAGGTTCATCTTGATTTCTTAGAAAAACATTCTTTTCTTACTATCGAACCCTTCCTTCTAAGTTTATACTTTATTTTAATTCATTATCACCCTTCGATCTGGTACAATGGCAAAGGAGCCCAAGCCACCAAATATAACCTAACCACCTTTTTTGGGTGCAGTCAAAGAGGGGGAAAAAAGTATGGAAGGTGCCGAAGACATCAGAATCTACAACATGAGCAGGATGAAGAGACTGTAGAAGGAGCAGAAGAAATCAGAAGATATCTTCTACTGTCGTCATATCCTTCTACAAATAATATTGATCACGGCTGAAAAGTGGCAAGCCAGCAACGGGGCATGATCATTTAGAGAGCTTCTTCGCCTTGTCTCCCTGCCGACCAATGACAAATTTCGTGAAGGATAACCTGACAAATGAAGAAGAAGTAGGGAGGTGGGAAGAGAAGAAAATGAAAGACATTTGATCTTTCCTTCCCATAAAGTGCAAATCGCCCGCACTACCTCCCAGACTGAAAACTGCTGGAAGACAAAAGTCCAAGGATGTTGAAAAGCTAGTCAGTCTTTTCATCTCTATTTCTTGGATGAGGGTTCAGATCCAACAACAGTCCATTGAAGACCGGAAGCAGCCTAATATAGACTTGTAATAGTTCTGTATAGGTTTCTTTTAGTTAGTTTATCCTTGTACTTGTAATGAAAATTATTAAAGGATAAACTGACTTGTTGATGACAATGTCTTTTTGTCCAACAAAGGTCTTCGTTCTTTATAGCTGAACTTACACACGCTAATGTAATCAACAGACTTCTAACTCTCTCATACTTAAGATTATAATTGCTTTCAACTAAATTAAAAATCAATCGAGCAATATCTCTCCAAATCTATAAGGAGGAGATCTTAAGTAGAGAGTTGAAATTGAGGGGGAACTTTTCTGAGTTTATGTGACTAACTGTCAAATTTGTAAAAACTCTAAAGTTATCTACTCCTCATCAGCTTAGGTTAAAGATGACTTTGACCACACCAAAAAGGGGGAAATTGCTAGGATTTGTTTTAGAGAAATCATTCCTTATCTTTCATGTTTTGGTGGGTCAAAGATTGTAAAAGCCATCTTAGTCAGTTTTTCAGTTTCTAGAGTTCTAAAACTATAATCCTAGTTTAGGATCAATCGAGTTGTAATAGAACTTAGTTGCTGAAGACTGAACACAGGAAACGCTCGAGAGCTAAAGAAGGATACGCCTTGAAACTTGGTTCTCACCAAGTATAGCCTTAACCAAGACTGAGTTTGGGTACTCAGCATAGGGTCTTCCCATACTGACTAGGGAAGTCAGTATGAGGGCCTTCCCATACTGACTAGGAGAAGTCAGTATGAGGGCTTTCCCATGCTGACTAGGAGAAGTAAGTATGAGGGGTTTTCCATACTGAGTAAGGGAAATCAGTATGAGGGTTGGCTATACTCACCATGGGATGTCAGTATAAGAGCCTCTACCTTTAAAGCACAAGTTATTCAAAGTCATCGAAGCTCGGTCAGATTTCAGCATTTACATGCCTAAGTAAAAGTCAGTACGAGGATATCCAAACTTGGATTCCTCACACTGAAAGGTAGTCTGATGTAAACTTAGTGTATAGTACACTAACGTAGTAGAGCAGAGCAGATCTAGAGTGTGGGCTATGATTGGACAACATCTTCTATGAGTCTAACGATTGGATTAATGTTTCTAACAGGAAGAATTTCAAATTACCCAAGGTTTCCTCTATAAATAGGTCTGCCCTTCAACCTTAAAAGGTTACAAATTTTGAAACAAAAAGTGACAAACATTAGAAAATTATCACTCTCTGCTGAAACTCTCTGAGTTTCCGTGTTTCCATACACGAGACCTGAGTCCCTGACTTAAGTTATTACTTTGTGCTACTCCTTCTTAGCACGAGGCTGAAGCTACTCTTTGGTGAATATATCTTTTTGAGATATATTCATAACAGTCAGTTTCCTACTCTGAGATTCTGATTCTCACGGGCTTATGCCAACCACATGAGTTTTGGGAAGAACAGTAAACATCCAACCACCAGGAAGAAGGTTGCGGGGTGCCATCCTCACTTCAACCTGAAGACTAAGCGTACAAGGAGTAAAGAGCAAGGATTTCTAGAGGTTTAGACAGTTTTCCCCTTTTTGATGTTTTAAGAAACCACTACTATCAAGTTGGTAACGAGTCAGTTTGGAGTTTACATGAAATATTCTATCAGATTCTAATACTAAGAAACTAAACACCTTGATTACTCAACCTGCCCTAAAAATATTCCCCCTAAATTGGAGAGATATTTCTCGATTAAGTTCAAGGGCGAAAAATTGATTACATAAGACAAAAAGAAATTTGTCTTTAATCTAATATATATATATATATATATATATATGTATATGTATAGTATTTCCATATTATAAATAAGTCAATATACATATAGGAAATACAAGGATATTTAGATCCTCCTTCTGATCTGGCTTATGGAGTCTTGAGCAAGGTCAGTGGATCTCTTTTTGATTGTGAATCTTGATGGGAAGAAAACCATATCCGTCAGATCTTCTCCATAGGTCACAAAGGATATTTCCATCTCCAAAAAGATGCTGAGTTGGAGTCCGAAGGGCATGCCACTGGATGACTGGTTCCTGAAGCCTTCCACCTGTCTGCCGAAGATATACTCTGCCCAGTTAATGTTTGCAAAGTCATCTATGGCCATCATTGCCCACCACATTTCTTTGCCGAAGGCTCTATTCATTTGGCTCGACACACTAGGGCATGGCTAACAAAATCCAGATACATCCCATAGTGTGCTTTGAGAGTTTCTATGGAGATATCTAGATTAAACTTGGGCTTATTGGAAGCATTCCATTCTTCTAATGGGATTTTTTTTGTTCGTTTCCATCTGTCAGATACTCCACCAATCTGATTCTGGTAACCGGTACCTTGAAGATTTCTCCCATTGAGAAGGAAGAAATGACGATAACTTTCCCACTGATTACAAATGTGATGACATTTTAATCATCAGAGATCATTGTGTTTAGACAGAATTATGAGATTAATTCAGGTCTGAATTGAGTGGGCGTAGTGGAGAGAAAATGTTCCAGACGAGCATGATGAAGTATTCTTCTAAGCTCAAAGTAGTCTCCAATTACCTTCGCAAGTATATTCCTAGCTCCAGTCATGTACAAGACCTTTCCTATGTTGACCTTAACATATATGTTGTCCAGAAGGATACAATAATAACTCTATTTTCAGTTTGAGAGATAGAAGATAGTAGTATATTATGAGGATGTGTAGGTGTTGATGTCCAGGAATAGGCGTTGTCCCTCCATGTATATAGATATATCGATTCATCTTTAGATCTCGCACATTTTTTGAATCATCATTTGAAGATTTCAATGTACAAGTATCGAGCACCTTAGATATGTGACAATTGATATTGAGATATATGAGTGATGAAGTGGAAAATTTTCATTAGGATGGAAGATGTTTCAAAGCTAATATATGCTTGGAATGTTGTTCTGCTAGGAGACTTACTGAAACTAAGTATGCATTTGATTGCATTAAATAATGTATCGCTTCGAGAAAAGCGCGTGCTTATGTGGTGTATCCCTATTCCTCTAATTTTTGTGGTGCGGTAAAGTCGCATTTAATATGGTCATGATGCTTTGAATCTCCCGTTGTGTCCAAGTTTGTTGACTCGGCAAATTGGTCTCCTCTCTATTTGGTCGCCAATGTGGCAAGAACTGGTAAGCTTAATTAAACTGGCAAATGTGTCCAGTTTAATTCTTCCAAATATCAAAACTAAGAGCTTGGACTCAATTTTATTCAGCTTCTTCTGAAAACTAAGAATGAGAGCTTTGACTCATTCCTCTTCATATGCTATTTTGTGAAACTTTAGAAGATCGAGTTAGATGCATAGTTCTTTGAATATTTCTTTAGGAAATGGCTTTTTGAAGATATCTGCGAGTTGATCTTTAGTTCGGATAAACTCTGCTAAAACATCCTTCTATTCCACATTAACCCGAATGAAGTGATGCCTGATGTCGATATACTTTGTTCTGGAGTGATGAAATGGATTGTTCATAATGCACATTGCACTATTGTTATCACAATAGATTGGTACACAACCAGAGCTGACATCATAATCCTTTAGTTGCTGCTTGATCCATAAAATCTTAGTACGGCAATTGGCGTATTCAGCTTCAGTGTTTGAAGTTGCAATTGAGTGTTGCTTTTTGCTGAACTAACTAATTAGTTTGTGTCCCAAAAACTGACAAGTACCACTGGTGCTTTTTCAATCAATTTTGACATCCTTCGAAGTTTGAGTCTGAATACCAAATAAGGTTAAGTTCATAATACTTGGGATACCAGATTCCCAGCTACTCAGTACACTTCAGGTAATTGACGATCCTTTTGGCAGCCTCCATGTGTGATTTCTTCGAATTCGCTTGACTGGCCTGCTGGCTGTCCAATATAGTAGGGATCCTATGATGCCTCTGAAACTGGTAGGATCAACTGGTTCTCCTTCTTCATTTGGAGTGTTCCTCACACTTGTGCTCATCGAAATTCTGAGCGTCTTGGTCTTTTCTGGACAAAACTAATTGATGAGATCTTTTGCATACTTCTTATGATGTATAAAGATCGTTCATGAGGATAGATGAACTTGAACTCCTAGGAAGTATGTCATCTTTCCCATCATGTTCATTTGAAAGTTGTTTTGCATGAGCTGGGCGAACTTCTCACAGAGAGATGAGTTTTAGGATCCGAAGATGATGTAATCAACATAGATCTGAACAAGGAGTATGCCTTCAACATCTTTGATAAGGAAGAGATTCTTGTCAATTTTCCTTTTCATGAAGCCATTCTTTAGCAAGAACTGAGATAAGGTCTCATACTAAGCTCGTGGAGCTTGCTTTAACCCATAAAAGGCTCCTCAGTTTGTAGACCTTAATACCTTGTTTGAAGCTAGGAGGTTGTTCAACATAAACTTCCTTCTAGAGTTCTCCATTAGAAAGACACTCTTTACGTCCATGTGAATGACTGTGAAGTTGTGATATGCTCCATAGGCTAAGAAGAGCCTGATTGCTTCCAGATGGCTACTGGTGTGATGGTTTCATCGTAATCAATGCCTTTGCATTGTGCATATCCCTTAGAAACAAGTCTCGACTTGTTCATGACTATGTTGTCGGCTTCATGTCGCTTGTTATTGAAGACCCACTTGGTGCCTATCACTTGATGATCAATAGGCCTATCTACCAAGCACCAAACAATGTTGCGGGTGAATTCTGATTGTTGTTCTTACATTGCATTGATCCAGTTTGGCGATTGCAGTGCTTCTGCAATCTTTGTCGACTCTGATTGGGTAATATAGCAAGTGAGTAGAGCACTTCCTTGACTTGTTCGAACTAGATTTGTAACATCATCTAGAACAACATCTTTTAGATTATGTCTCAACCATTTTGGTCTTTGAAGCTCTTGGACGAGCAGCTCTTGACAAGACATTGCAACAATTGGCACGTCTGTGATACTGGCACGATCTAATTCTCTGAAACTGGTTCTTGTTCTGGAATTGGCCCTCTGTAGATTGCGTATCCTCAACTTCTGACTCTTTAAGAACTGGTGTGATGACATCATCAGTTCGCTGATTTTCAATTCCTGCACCATCAGTTCCTAACTTGTCAATTAGGTCTTCATGATCTGCTATTGAGCTTTTTCTGAAGGTTCTTCCTCTTCTAGCTCGAAAACTCCAGGTTGGATTCCCCCTTGATTTATGTCGTTATAGGGAAATGGAACCCAAGGCCTCATCATGTTCAATAGCATCACCAACCGTCTCAGTGGTTTCAACACTAGCTGAGGAAGCTGGTCATGAAGAAGTTTCATCTAGAGATCTTGTCAGAGCTACTGTTAGAAGATCAGAATTTTCTAAGCCAAATTGTTTATCAACAATATTGATCTCATGAAACTCTTCAACCAGTTCTTTCATGGTCCTGCGCACTAAAGTAGCTTCATAAAAAATAACATTGCATATTATTTCCACAAGCCCGGTGGTCTTGTTGAGTACTCTTTATCCCTTGTGAGAGGGGTGTCCATATCCAAGAAAAACACCCTCATCAGCTTTGGGAGAAAAAGTATTCAACTTAGACTTCCCATTGTTGTGAATATAACATGGTGAACCAAAAGCACGAAGATGAGCTAAGGAAGGCTTACAACCATGATAAGCTTGATAGAGAGTTTTTTGTTAACGGTTGTTGAGTCCGCTACTATTCTTTGTGTAGCAGGTTGTGATTACTGCTTCTCCCCAATAGCGCTCACCCAAACTGGTTTTTGGCAGCATGGTCCTCACAACCTCCTTGAGAGTTAGACTTCTTATTTATGCTATCCCATTTTGTTGTGGAGTCCTAGGTGATGACCTCTTGTGTCTTATCCAAACTTCAGTTCAGAAATCCATCAGAGATCTATTGAAGAAATCACTTCCTTTGTCTGATCTGATCCTCTTTACTGAGACTCCTCTATTATTTTGGACGAGCATCACCGGATCAAGAAGAATGAGTTTTACTTCATCACTGGTCTTAAGTAGCTTCATCCAAATGTATCTCCATATTCATCGACGACTACCAGATAGTATCTTTTACCTCCAATGGTGGGTAGAGCCACTGGTCCGAAGAGGTCCATGTGCATTTGCTCCAGTATTTGCTCTGTGCTTGCACTAACTGGCTTATTCTTGAAGAGGTTTTGGTCTGCTTTCCCAGTTGGCGTGGTCCGGATATGCCTTCTTCCTTGAAGATTCCCTTAGGTTGACTCGTTACCAGCTCGTGCTTAACAAAATGATTGATAGTCTTTAAATTCAGGTGGTTCATCCTTTTGTGCCACAACCAGTTTGTCTCACTTGAGCTGGTTGCCACAAAGCATGAGCTTGTCTATCCACTCTTCCATTCTACCATGTATAGTCCTCATTTCCTTATGCCTCTAAGCTTAACTTCACCTGAAGCCACATCTCGAATTTGACATTCTAACTCGGCAAAAGAAACAACATAACCATTTTCAAGAAGCTGATTGATGCTTAGGAGGTTATGTTTCATGTTGGTGACAAGAAATACGTTATTGATGATGATTCTATTTTGTTCAGGGCATCCTTCCCTATCACTCTACCTATAGAGTTGTCACTAAACATGACCGCTGGTCCTTTGACCATTATGAGATCTGTAAGACGATTTCTTTCTCTAGTCATGTGCGCAGAGCATCCACTATCTAGGAGCCACACACTCTTCTCCTTTTGAAAATGATCTGCATGTATCGGTTCCAACAACGCACAAATCATGCTTTAAGACCCCGAACATTTGCGGTCTGGCAGGATTAGTGTGTTGAGTCTACCCTTTGGGGATCCAAACTTGAGTTATCCTCACGATAGGAAGCTTCTCAGTGCTTTTTTCCTGCTACCTTTCTCTTCTTTCTAAAATAATGCATGACATTTGAATGAGATATTGTGCAGGTGTGTGTTGTCCTTTTGGAAATGCATTTCCTCATTGGACCTCGTAAAGCTGATTCCGAATGTGTGTGGAAACCATGTGATTGTTGACTACAATGGTTAGCCTTTGAAAAAGAAACTTTATTTGGCCTATGCCTCAAGTAGTTGTTCCCCCTACTTGGTATGTTTCTCCTCTCATTTTATATATGGGGTCTCTGGCAATGTGAGTAAACATGTTAGATTTTTGACTTCCGCTAGGCTGAAGCTGGTTGCTTTGTCCAACTGATTATTGAAACTAGCTTCCTCACAGTAGGGACATACTGCTTAACCAGTTTCTTGGGCGGAACTGGCTTCCTCTCAGTTTGTGATTGAGTCAGTTTGGGGATATACTATTTTACCAATTTTTCCCAAAGATCCGGCTTTCGAATCACTTCCCGATTAGCTAGTTTGGGAATGTTGGCAGTCCATCATTTAGCCTTTCCAGCAAAAGTTGGGAAATTTTTGGCTACCCCTGTGCCTTTCAAAGTCCAATCATGACTGATCACAAGTATTTTCATTTATAAAGAAAAATTTCTTTTTTCCTGTGTTAGTACTTGATGATGATGCAGAGTTGCTCAAATAATTTTCTTTAAAACCTAGACCCGTTTTATTCTTGGTGTCTCTTTGAATAAAGAGCACTTTTTCAAGTTCTCTTGAGTGTTTCCCAAAGGAACATTTACATGGTTCTTGCTCAAGGTATTTCTGTTTCATACACTCCATTCTAAGATGTTTGAAATCATTTAAAAGGTTGGATTGTTCTTTCCTAAGTTTGGCCAGTTCCTCGCTAGCAGATCGAGACTTGTCAATCTCATTGGTCAAAACTAAAACTTGTGCTTTCAGCGAGGAGTTTTCTCTTGGTAAAGCATTTTTAAGTTCATAGAATTTAGAAAATTCTTATGAAAGCAGGTCGAGAGAAATGTCTTCTGAATCAGAGCAATAAGATTCAGAGTCCTCTAATATGCACGAAAAAAACATTGAAACTGGTAGAGACATAGTTACCTCATCACCAGTTGCGGTTAAGGCCATCTCGATTACTATATCGTCGTTGTTTCCTTCCTCGATAGTAGCTAGAAATACTAGCAAAACTTTTTTCTCCAACTCTTCATTTTAAGTGACCTATCCATCGTCGTTGTCGGGAATGTCGGACACCACTATTCTTGACAGCATTACCTTGACAACGGCCCTTGAAGTTTTTCGCTCAAAAATCTTTTTGATCTCTCTTCTCTTTGCTCACATGTGGACATTCAATCTTGAGTTGATCTGGAGAGTCACATTTGAAGCAAGGTCGATGAGATCTCTTCACGAATCTCTTGTCCTCTATTTGACGAGCATTCTTCTAGCCTTTCCTTTCTCCAGGAGCTTGGCCAGTTTCCTTATTTGCTCTTTAAGCTCTTCCACAGAGCTCTCTCCTTACTTCTGGTAGGAGGTCGAGGTGGATGTTTCTCTTTCACTAAATTTGACTGACCGGTTGGCCTGTCAGTTTAGAATGGCTTCCTTAGCCTCCACTTGGTGTTCTTATTTACAAAGTATGTAGCATCTTCGGTATGGTAGGTTGGTGAACTAGCCACTCGAACAATTTCATTTTTGTTCACCGTTTGGATGTCCCACTCATGAGCTTGTAGTTGGGTAAACAACTCATTTGGAGAGATCTTTCTCCTTCAAGATGGTTGTCTTTATGAACATGTCCTCCTTTGGCATTTTGAATAGAATTTTTGTTTTGAGATCCGCAGTTGAGTATACTTTGTCTAGTGCCTTGAGTTTGCTCACGATCGTGTTGAATCTTGCCTCCATGGATTTGTCAACGCAGACTAGGAGCATGTTCCGCTTCATTTGCTCTGTGTCTTGACACAAGCCTCCAAGGTAATCTCAAACTTCTTTATCGTTATCGAACTGCATAACTTCATCAACAAGTGCCTCTGGTAGAGCTGACAGGATCATCTCATGAGCAATGGAATCCAGTTTGGTGTCTCGTTTGTCCTTCAGTGACCACTCGCCATAGGGCTTCTCGATCATCTCCGGGCCATTATCACCTCCGATCCGAGTGTTGACATTCATGATCTTTATTGGTCCATGCTCGATGATTCCAACCATCTCAGGATGTATACTTTTGAGCTGGATGGTGAACTGCTTCTTTCAGAGGGCGAACTTCTTTGCCAATTCATCATCGATGTTTAAATGATATAATATAATTGACTAGCGAGCAGGTTAAACGATTCACATGTTAAATTTTACTGCTAATGTAATTAACAAAAAAAATTTATATAATTGATACATAAGAAAGATAAATATAATATTTACAAATTTATATGATCCATTAAATCTAAAACATCTAAAACAAATATACCATATAATAATATATAAACATAGATCTAAAGTAATGAAATGCTTATAAAATTTTATATCATAAACCAATAATTTTAAAGGTGGAAGAATTTCATTTATAAATCAATTTCAAGATTGAGATATCTAATTAATATTAATATTTTTTATGTATTGTCTTCACTAAAAATAGAATTGATACAATAATATCAGACTTTTGATTCAACAATATTTACTGTTGAGGTAAGACCAAACGGTCTTAAACAATCAAGACCAACTCACTCATTAAACGGATCAAAAGGAATGCGGCCCATCAGCTCGAAGTCCCACCAGTTGCAGCCCAAAAATTAGGTCTATACCCGCTCCAGCATATATACTGACACCTAGTTCGGGTTCCTCACAGGTTCGGGTTCGGCATTGACCCCTAATAGACTAGTAAGGAAGAAGTCGTTGAATAGGTGACACGTCAGTCCTAATTGACCCTAAAATTATTGGAGTCTGTTCCGAAAAATTAAGGGTCATCGCCGACCTTAGCTAGGGTATGTTAGGTCCAAACTCCTTGTGATGGGTCCTCCCCTTATATTTATAAAAGGGAAACCTCGAGTCATTTTTAGTATGAATTCTTTCCACGTTGTACGCTAGTCAAAATTCTTTCAAAATATACGTTTGATTCCTCTCAATCTGCACGGTGGTAAAATACGGTCAGTACGGCCGCCTAGGCGCCGTATAAACACTTGGTACCAACCGCCATGTTGAAAAATGCTTGTTCGGTTGGTTTTTACATATAAAAATTAATTCAGTTCTGTACGACTCACTCTTTCTTGGCTCTACTGCACCATTGTTGACGATGAAAAGTTCCAGCAAGGTATTTTTTTAGGGTTGGGGGAGATGGCGTAAGTTTGAATCGAATTTTAATTTTCCAGCCGCAATATGATGATTCATTGCATTTGGAATTTGGGATTTGTGATATTGTAATTTCAATATTCTTTTGTTGAATTATTTTGAGGTGTAACTCAAATATCTGATATTTATATATTCCCTCTGTCCCTCCAGATTAGTCCATAATACTATTTTCGTCTGTCCCACCAGATTAGTCCACTTTCCTAAAATGGAAAAAAATCTCCTCATATCAATTAAATATTAATTCCACTACACTCACAAACATTGGTTTCTGTGCCGAAACCAAACTGGACTAATCTAATGGGACGGAGGGAGTATAATATATAAAAGTTATTTTTTGCCTAGGACCTGTGCAGACCGTCCATTCACTAGGCGGTAGGTGATTATGCAGGGAGTACATAGCGAATTTTACAACCTTGGTTCTACATCATAGATACGCATTCAATACATTACGTTTGCTATCAACTTTTTGTGTTCTTCGCATTTTTTTTTCATCTTTTCGATATTTGCTATTCTCTAACTCGATACTAAGGGCTCCGATCCGTTCAGATTCAAACCTCAACATTTACATAATATGAATATACGTTAATTAGAACTTTAAGACCTATTGACTTAATGTTTAATCTAAACTATTAGATATCTAAAATTTTTATTTTGGCTATTTTTGTTTGTTTTTTTTTCCCTTTTCTTTTTAAAATTTTCTTCTCATTCATATCTCAGTCTTTATAACCTCTCACTTATTTCTTTAATTTTCATTTCAATCCTCTCTAATTCTTGCATCCGTGCCTCAACTCATTTTCTCTCATCACTTTATATCTTTAAAACAACAGCTCTTAATAATAATATCTTATTTTTATTAAAGATATTTATGCTGATAGGTAAAAGAAAATTATACTGTCAGGTTGTCACATTTATTTACAAATTATGAATAAATAAAAATACTTTTTATTAAATAAATAAATATTTTTTTATATTAAAATATACATGTTTTATACAAAAAATAATATTAATCCTACAAAAATTATTCTACAACGAAATTCTTACAATATATTAAAATTATATTCTAAAAATATCTTAATTGTTACAGTAATTTTAATAATGCCTTGGTATTATTTGATAATTCTGTATATATAGCTTTTGATATATTAAATAATTAGGATCCTCTGCAATTTAGGGTATTATGACTTTAGGAGATTTACATTGATTGTAAAACTGTGCTTATCGCTTCCTCTTTATGTCATTTGAGTTCCTTTTTGCTGTTGAGATTCTTGATTTATTGGTATGCGTTCATGCGCCCTAGGGCAGTGACATGTTGTGGTTTAGAGTTCTTTTGGTTTTGGCAATTTGAATCTCGTTCTTGTGTTTGCTTCTAATCTCGTCCTTGCGCTTTTCCTATCTTCGTTGCCTTGTCTTGAGTTTTGATCTTGGAGTATATTGATTGTTCGATTGCTATTTTGGCCTGTGTTTTTTGGATTTTCGTGTGATATCTCCATACGTGATGCTTCTGTTTGTTGGCGTGCATGCTTTCCTGTTTCAATGTGTGATGGGTTTAAGTGTTAGGGATCTTGTTTCCGATTTTGACTTCTATGTTGAGTTGCGCGACGGTCTGCGTGGTGTTGGGGGTGTAATTGCTCGGGTAGTTGTGTCTGCTAGAGTTGCTCGATTATTCCGTTCTAAATGGTTTCTTGTGAATATTTAGTTTTCAAGGTCGTTTCCCTCTCGTTTACAGGCGTATGTTTTTCTCTTTTTGCTTTGCGGGGACCTCTTTGTTTTCCAAATTTTGCATCCTTTATGTTTCGTGTGCTTTCAGTATCTAGATTATCGTGAAATGGGTTCATCCGTTGAGATTTGGGAGGAACCCTCCTCATCCCTAGGTTCGACTGGGGCAAAAATCAGGCGTTCATCCAACCACGAAGAGGCAGTCTCCTCGGGCTCTGAGGGTGGTCGGTTCGACCGAGGGCCATTTGTTGAAGACCTCAGCTCCGAGGAGGGGTCCGATTGCAAGGGGTCGGCTAACGATGTCGAGGAAGACAGTGAAGACTCTTACGTTCCGATGGAGATCGATACCCCAATGATAGATATATATACTGAAAGCATTATGATTGGTATATTATGTACAAGGTTGATTGGTTAATATACTGGAAATCATAAATGTTGATGATCATCTCCTGTTTGAAATAGCAAACATGTGTCACAAACACTCTTATTCTCTTATCTCGTCGATTGGGAGATCACACGGTGTGTAGTAGATCATGGAAGATCGTATGGATCGTCTAACCTAGAGAGATATAAATGGTTATCACAGTTGAGACAGTCTCAACATAGACTGCCAGTGTAGGCTGCAGCATACGAAGTAATAAGCATCTTATCTTGGATTGCTTCGTATGCTGGTGCAAGGGTATGCATTGGTAAGGACCTAAGTTAAGATCGATTCCTCAATCTGACATTAAAGGAATTTGGATCTTGATGGCTTGATGAGATCCTAAACCTAAATGAAGGTACAAAAATATACACAAATTGTGTGCCACTTTGAGTTGCAGTGAAAGGCTCTAGTTGAGCTTTTATATCTGTATCTTGGGTGATAGCAGTTTGTGTATGAGTGTATGGTACTGGAATTAGGTAACCACATCTAGTATAGGATGGTGACATTCCCTGATCAGCTCAAAAGGTCCGTTATGCTAAAGTCCTACAGGCTGATTAAGTTCAAGCATAAGTGGATTAACTCAGGAATTTAAGATGTTAATTAATTAAATGGCTTGTCAAAGCCTATATTAATTAACGAATATTTGTAACCTTAAATGTGGGGATATACCGAGCCTATTCAACCCATTCCTCACCAAGTGGGATCAAATAGGTAGGACAGTATTGATTCTCTGGTGGCATGAGTCAATATTAATTAATTAATTATATTTTGGGTTGAATATGAGAATTAATTAATTAATAGGCTTTATTTGTTGTTTGCATTTTGGTCGCTGGTCTGGCCCATGAAAGCTCAGGCCCATCTAGGGATAAGAATTTCCTATGAATAGGCTTCATTTTCTCAGATCACAACACTCCACAAGATCATATGTTGCAACAAAGCAAACCAAGATTTGGGAGCTGTGTGTGATCAAATAGATCTGAGAAACGAGGAGGAAATTATGCTTCTCGATCGGCTAGGAATCCGAAGGGAATCTTCACCAGATTTTTGGATTGGAGCTGGGATATAGATCAGAAGATCAGATCTGGAGGATCGTTTTCTACTTCTCTCTCCTCTAGATTTTCGAGATTATCGTATTAATTTCATAGATTTAATTCCATAATCTGATAGGAATAAATCTTGTTGCACGGGAAAGAGGATCAAGGATCAAATCTCTGCGCATCATGTTCTACAGTTCTACAATCCAGGTATTCCGCATAAACCTTCTTATGAATATTCAATAGGAGCATGATAGGATTAAATCATAGGCGTATTAATTATTTTGATATCCAATTAAACAATCTGCGCTTACACGGATTTGAGTGATTCAATCCACCGTACCTAAATCCCTTCATCCAAGGCTAAGAAAGACATAATCAACCCGGAGGATCCGGTTTGGTCGGTTGTATCCCTCGCCACCGAGGAGTTAGTGAATAAGAACTCCATGCGCATCACATGCCACAAGATGGTGTAAATTTTGCCATTGATATCGGATCGGTGCTTCCGACCATCAAACATCGACGATGTGGATTTCTATTTGTCAGTTATAAGTATGGGATCGGGCTCCAACCACATCCCTTCTTACGGGCCGTATTCCAATCCTACGGTCTGGCTCAATTCTAGGTGGCACCGATCAATTAGTGCCACATGCTCGGCACGTTGCTCATATTTTTTGACGTGGGCCTCGGGTAACCGACCCTGCGCAAGTGGCATTACTTGTACCGGCTGAGTAGGTACGAGGTCGGGTTCTACTACTTTACGAAGAGGGATTCGTTGGCAGAGCCCATGATCGCTAAGTGTGCTCAGAACACCCCTCGATGGAAGAACTAGTGGGTGTGGCTGAAGATGAACCACGCTGACCCGGAGTTCCTAGCCAAGGGCGGAGTACTTATAAGTTCGGAGATTCCCTAAGTGTACTGCTCGATTATGTACTGCTCGACTGCTAATTGCTGTTCGATTCACTTTGTAGGGTATAAGCAGACGGTCCTCACTACTGAGGAGAATCACTAGGTCGACGTCACATTTTCTCTATTGAACCAAACATTCAATGTAGTGCGAGGTGAATGAAGCGTCGGGGCCGTGCATTGGACGAATTCTCGATGGAAGAAAGAGACATTACCTGCTAACATGGCTGGACTGTCTCTCGCCAATCTGCTCGTAGAATGATGGTGCAAAAGCGCTCGCATGATGGCGAGGCATCAGAATCGATCGAGGGTCAGCCCTGCTAAAAAAACACACCAATGAGTCCCGGCATGTTTCCCAGGGTCTGCACCCGAGCGGTTTGAGGGCCGGGGGGCACTTAGAGAAAGGGACCGGACCGTCATCCTCATTGCCGCCGACTCCTCCCCCTCCTCCGCCCCCTCTGTCTCCTCCACGAAACAAAGACAAGGAGGAGCGGAGGAAGAAAAAGTCCCACGATTTGGGCACTGATATGTGTGTAAAATATCCTAATTTTCGATTGGTGAGCGTGCATATTTGTGGCCATTTTACCCTCATATCATATGTTTTTGTTGTTCTTTCGTTGTGTTTTCATGTTTTTGTGTTTTGAATGTTGTAGGATGAGTTTTGAGCATAAACTAGCATTTTTGGTGGAGTTTTGGAGGTAAATCGCCCGAGCTTGGATACGAAGGAGGATAGCCTCGCCCGAGCGGAGCAGAGGGATGGAATTTGGAGTTCAGAGACCTCGCTCAGCCGAGCCAAATCGGCCCGGCCGAGCCATTCTGGACAGAGACCTCGACCGGCCGAGCCTGCTTCGACCGACCGAGCCATGCTGGACAGAGATTTCGACCGGCCGAGCCAGAACGTGATTTTCAGCATTTGGTAGTTTTCAGCACGGCTCGGGCGAGCCATGGGTGGCCCGGGCGATTCGAGGCCCTGTTTGCTTGTCTATAAAAGGGGGAAAATAAAATTTGTAAAGGAGTTTTTGGATCATTTTTCATTTTACATTTTTAGATTAGTTAGGAATTAGGAACTTTTGGTCAGATTCCAAATAACCGTCATGAGAATTCTCTCCCAATCCATCTTCTAAACACTCTCCATCCACATCCAAGGATATCTAGGCCACATTCCTCTAAATTTGGTGAAGATCAAGTAAGATCAAGAGGTAGATTGAGTACAAGGAAAACAATTGAGGAAGATCATCATTTGACCTATCAATTTGTAATGGATTCTATCATTTTCTCTATTGTATTGTACACAATTGAAGGTATGAGGAACTAAACTCTATTGTGAGTATTGATTGGATGGATATTGTGTTGAATTGAGATTGAATTTTGATTGTTTACTTTCCTTTGAGAGCTTGAATTGCACTAGAACTTGTTCCTTACCTCTTAGGTGTAGGTAATAGCCAACTTAGGGGGTAGTTGATGTGAACATTGCAGCCAACACGCGGGCGGAATCGTCATGAATAGTGTAGATTCATACGATTTTAGTTCCAATCCCTGTGCGGTGCTAGGTCGTAGGGCGATAATTGACGTTCTATTTGGAGTGGTCTAGGGCTTAATAACATAGCTGCTTGCGAGTCTTAGTATCATCAACCGTTAGCTTGCCGTGAAAAGGGGTTAACGAGTGTAGGGCCGATTGCTCAATCTCCTAGGGATTAAACATGGTTTACAACATGATTTGACTCAAACTAGACACAATTGACATTCATTCAATACTCACTCTTATCTCATTGTTGCACTTGATACTTTTTCTACCTAGTTGAAGTTAATTGATTGTTTGAACGTTGGAAGAAAATTGAACATGTTTGGATTTATGCTTTATTTCATTATTGCAAGCTTTGATATGATTTTTGCCTAGTTAGATAAAAACTCAACGACTTGTGTTTGCCTAGCTATAAGTTCCTTCAAACGAGTAAATGATGTTCACTAGAGCGAATTGAAAGAACCTGGATTGATAAATTTAACGTGATTAAGTGTTGCAATTTCACCGTCATCACGTTTTTGGCACCGTTGCCGAGGAATCTTCTAGTAGGTTTGTGAAATTATTGAAAGTTTGAAGAAGTGTATGCTAGGTGTTTGAAGAATTGCTTGTGTGAATTGTTACTAACACTAGTTTGATAATTCTTCTAATTTTGTTTTCTTTTGGGTTTTTCTTTTTGTTGGAGACTTGCCTTTGTTGGACTCTTGTAGGTGTCTAACATGGAGAGACTTATTAGTGTGCAAAGGCAACTGGAGGAGATGAGAGTCCTCATGATGCAAAGACCACGAATGCCTATCCAAAACGTGTATGAGGAGATGTTTGAATGTAGTAACCAATGGCCGGAGGAGGAAAGAGCTTCTCAAACGGTGAATGTTGTAAAGGAATCTCATGAGAATGATTTGTGGAGGAGACAAATAGAGCTCATGCAAGAAGAACTTAAATTGTTGAAAAGATCAAGGAAAGAGCATGAGGAAAAGCAAGAAATGGAGGTGAAAAAAGAAGATGAACCGGCAGGGGAAAGATAAGTAGTACTTCAAGTTGATGAGGTAAATGAAGATATCAAGGAGCTGGCACAAATTTTTGAAAGTATGGAGAAGGATGAGAGTGCGAGTATAGAGATGAAACCCGAGGAAACATTAGGAGATGGCAAAGAAACGGAGGAAACCGGAGAAATCATTAGTGAAAAGATAATAGGTGTTCATCAAGAAGAGCTCATGAAGGAAGGCACCGAGGAGACGATGAAGAACATTGAAAGAGGTAGAATTGAGAAGTTTTTGCCTAAGGAGATTCAAACAACACCGGCATTGGCACAATTCATAGAAGAAGAAGAGCCCGACTTTTTATTATGTGTACGCATGTTTGCCACACTTTCATCCCTTTTATTTCCCCTGGTCAATGTGCTTTATGTTCGATTTTGATCACGATGGGCATTTGACCGTGATCAATGTTGGTCAACCTCAAATCGTATGTGTGATCGATGTTTATATCGAGCGCGAACGTCGTGCTAAAAGCACAAGGCGACGGGTTAGGGTGGGCATCGCCCCTCCGATGCTCAAGTTAGTAATAACTTTAACGGAATAATCAAGTTGAAATAAAATAAAAGTCTAAAGTAGAGTAAGTGTATCTGTGTAGTAGTGATAATACTTTTTCAAGTGTTTTACATTCCAACTATTTGGTAGCTCTCTTCCCTCTGTTGTCTCGAGTCTGTAAGCCCCATGTTCGACAACCTTCGCGATCCTGTAGGGGCCTTCCCAGTTGGGGGCTAGCTTTCCTGCATTGGATTCTTTGATGTTCTGGAATACCCTTCGCAGTATCAATTCTCCTTAATGAAAATTTCTAAGCTTAAGTTCCTTGTAGTACAATCTCTCGACTTGTCACCGTCGTTGGGCAGCTTTTGTCGTTGCATTGTTCCTTATCTCATCCAGTAATTCCAGGTTGTCCTGGAGGCATTTGGTATTTACCTGTTTGTCGGTGTGATCTATATGCGGGTTGCGAGCGATAATCTCCACAGGCGCCACCGCTTCGATCCCGTATGTCAAGGAAAAGGGGTGGCACCAGTGGCGATTCTTAGAGTGGTTTGATAGGACCACAGTACCACAGGAAGTTCTTCTACCCATCTCACCCCGTGCAGGTTTAGCTTCTTCTTCAGAGTGCTTTT
The DNA here is from genome assembly GCA_026898455.1 of Plectranthus barbatus. Lineage (NCBI taxonomy): Eukaryota > Viridiplantae > Streptophyta > Magnoliopsida > Lamiales > Lamiaceae > Plectranthus > Plectranthus barbatus. Next base: position 76,979 of record JAPKLW010001924.1, on the reverse strand, counting down.
CACCGTCTTGTTTGTCGATTCTGCTAACCCATTAGCCTCGGGGTATCGCGGTGTTGAGAACATGAGCTATATCCCATATGTATTGCAGAATGCCAACATCCTATCACTGGAAAACTTTCAGTTGTTGTCCGTGCGTATCTCTTTAGGAATTCCAAAGTGGCAGAGCACGTGTTTACATAGGAACTTATAGACTTCCAAATCTTGGGTCTTTCCTAACGCTTCACCTTCAACCCATTTGGTGAAATAATCTCTCACCATGAGAATATGGTCTTTCTGCCCCGTCCCCTTTTGAAAGGGACCGACTAGATCCATTCCCCAGACCATGAACGGCCAGGGGTGATTGATGCATGAAGTGGTTCTGCACTTCGGTGGGTCAATGCTTCAAACCATTGATAGTTGTCGCATCGTCTGACGTGGTCGGCGGCGTCCTTTTTTAGCATCGGCCAATAGAAGTCGGCAGTGATCACCTTATGAGCTAGGGAACAAGCCCCAACATCATTGCCGCAGTCGTCCTCATGTATTTCTGTGAGTACATGCTCGGTATAAGGAGACAAGATGCATTTGAGGAGTGGTCCCCCGAACGACTGCCATTATAGATTATATTTTATTAGCGTGAACTGGACAACCATCTTTTCGATTCTGATAACCTTGTTTCTATCGTTGGAGGCGTACTTGTCCGATAATTGTTAGATTATAGGGGTTCTACAATTGTCTTCACCCTGGTTAATGGGTGCGATGAGGTGTTGGGTGGCAACAGATGGCAATGATAGCCAAACTTTAGGGACTGTCCGATTATTCTGGGTGGTGCTGGTGGCATCCAAGTTGGCCAGAGCATTTGCTCGGACGTTCAATTCTCGTGGGATGTGTCAGAGTTCCCATTCGTCCATCTTATTCATGAGTTCTTCGACCACCGGGTGGTATGATTTTAGTCAGGTTTCTTTTACGAAGTAAGTTTCACCTAGTGGGTTGACGATCAGTTGGGAATCGCTTTCAGCGTGTACCTTACGAACCCCTAGTTCTTGTGTCAGTCTCATCCCTTAGATGAGTGCCTCGTACTCCGCCTCATTATTGGTAGCTGGAAAGTCAAGTTGAATGGCACATTCATAACTTTCTCCTTGCGGGTCGGTGAGTATCATTCCAGCCCCATTCCCATACACGTTGGCACCGTCAATTTTTAGAGACCACAAGCCGGAATCTGAGTTTTCTTGCATCATTGCTTGCGACCTTGCTTTCTGCTTTCAGTTGCAAGTTGGTGGAAAGTCGGCGATGAAATTGGTCAGTACTTTGTGATTTGATGGCGGTCCTAGGCTCGTATTGTATTCTGTAGCCCCCAATTTCCACGGCCCATTTAAGTAATCAACCTGAGAGGTTGGGCTTTGAGAGCACTGCTCGTATCGGATAGGTCGTGACTATCTTGATGGGATGTTCTTCGAAATACAGATGCAGTTTTTGAGCGGTGTTGACAACTGCAAGTGCAAGCTTTTTGAGGGCCGAGTAGCGGGTCTCGGAATCTAGTAGGGACTTGCTGGCATAATGTACCAGGTTTTGCTTGCCTTCGACTTCCCGTATCAGTATTGCCCTAACGACATGATCCGACACTAAGAGGTATAGCAAGAGGGTTTCACCGTCGGTGGATTTGGAGAGCAGGGGTGTACTAGTGAGGTAAGCTTTCAACTCCTCAAGTGCTTTTGCACACTCGTTAGTCCACTCAAAACCTTTTCCATTCTTATGCGTGTTGAATACGGGGTGGGTGCATTCGGAGTATTGCAAAATGAAACGACTGATTGCAGTGAGGCGGCCTATGAGCTTTTGCACTTCCTTGGGAGTTTTCGGATGCTCTATCTTTTAAATGGCTTTGACCTGAGTGGGGTCCACCTCTATCACCCTTTGGGTTACTATGTGTCCCAAGAACTTGCCAGAAGATACCCCGCACGAACACTTGGGACAAGCCTTGGTAAGGTCTGTGAAATCGATGCATATATGGTTCTTGTTGTTCTTCTTCTTTACCACCACCACGTTGGCCAGCCACGTGGGATAGTGTACTTCTCGCACGGTTCCAATGAACATCAGTTTTTGAACCTCCTTGATTATGGATTGGTTCTTATCTGCGGAGAATTTTTGCCTTCCCTGTTGGACTGGTCTACAATTGGGGTCAACCTGTAGTTGGTGCGTGATTATGGCTGGGTCTATCCCTGTCATATCGCGGTGCGACCATGCAAACACATGGACCTTGCGCCGGAGAAAGCTTATCAGGGAGTCTCGGACATCTGGTGCGACTTCCAATCCAACAAGGGTTATCCGCGTGGGGTCCAATTCTTCAACAATGATATCCTCCAATTCCTCTGCCTCAGGCCGAGTGGTAGGTATTGTGCGTTCATCATGTTGTTGGTCGCACATTGCTTTGAAGCTGGCGTAGTAGTAGCCTCTCGAAGCTTTTTGTTCCCCTCGGATTGTCTGGATTCCCCAAGGCATTGGAAATTTCATGAATTGGTGATACGAGGAGGGGATCACGTTAGGTTTATGGATCCAGGGTCGCCCTAAGATTGCGTTGTGAGCTGAGATTGTGACGACCACTTGAAACTTCACATCGAGGTTTAAACCTCCACAGTATACGAGCAAGGTAATATCTCCCTCTATTTGTTGTTGTTCCCCATTGAAGCCATGAAGCGTAATGGTGACTGCTCCAACTTATTGATCGGGATCTGTATTTCCTTCAAGGTGCGAAGGAACAATATGTTTGTCGAACTACCGTTGTCCATGAATAGTTTCTTCACCTGACAGTTGGAGATCAGTAAGGAAATGATGAGTGGGTCATGGTGAGGATGGACGAGGTCAGGGGCATCATCATATGTGAACTCGATTGCCTCGTGCTCTTGTTTGAAGTTGGCATTAAGAGTTCCGTGGTTCAGAGCTCGCCGAGCTCTTTTTGCCGCTGATCGTGACTTCCCGCTCACTTCTGATTCCCCTACGTTTACGTGAACTGTTTGTTCTGCTGTGGTGGCTTGTTCTGGGGTTCTGCATTCCCAGCCGGATTTGTCTGTCTCCCTCTTGTCCACGTGTTTTGCCCTTGTTTGTCAGATATTCCGTGAGGAATCCATTCATTAACAGTTCAAGGACTTCTAAATGGAGCGCCTGGCACTCCTCTGTTTTGTGCTCGTGGTCATTGTAGAAGTCGCAGAACTTCTTTGTATCGCACGACTTTGAATCTGACATCATCTTCCCGGGCCACCTCACTGCATTCCCGAGGTTTTTGAGAACATTATTGACCAGATAATTCTGGTCGATGTTGAGATTGTAGGGCACCAAAGCTATCTCGCCAACCCTCGGTGTCCAGCTATAGGGGTGATCCCTCCTCAATCATCGATCATTTTGATAGTCTCTTTGATCCACATACCTTGAACTCCAGGACTCAGGACTCGATCGGTCTCTCTTCTAAGCTATAGCGAGTTTGGCCGCCTTCTGCTCGTTCATGCGAGCGATGTGGTAACATGGGTGGCTGGTAAGGTCACGATAGATCTTGGACATCACATTGAGCCCATTTTTGAACGCGTAAACGAAGGTTTGAGGCGTACAATGGGGATTTGATGCAAGCTCGCAATTGAATTGACCAACATAGGACCTCAATGACTCTCCACTCTTGATACGCATGCTATTAAGTACATCAGGGTGCTTGGCCACGCGCTTGCAGTTGGAATATTGTTTTTGGAAGGCATAGTGTAGCTCCGAAAAGGTTGAGATGGAGTTCTTCAGGAGGTTGACGAACCATTGGAGTGCAGGGCCGGTGCGACTGGACCTGAAGCTCTTGCACATGTAAGTCTCGCAATGATTTGTCGGCACTGAGGTGGTCAGCATCTTTTGGTTGTAGAGGGCTATTTGGTCCTCGGGGTCCGTTGTTCCGTCGTATAATGCAAATGATGGGGGAGCAAATATTACCGAGATATCTGTGTTCATCATATTGGGCGTGAATGGTGAGTTTGTGTAGCTGTCGCGAGGGATCATCGTATCCGAGGGTATAGCACCCGGGATCCAAGTCAGCAGTGTTTTGAACATGAACATGCGCACCTCGAGGCATTTTTCGAACTCGCTCCTCAGGTTGGATCTTCTCTCATGGTCGTTGGGGAACCGCAGAATCACTCTGGCTGTCATCCTACCCGAGGCATTGTGATCGGTTTTTGCCCCTCGAGGAGGGTCGATGTCGATCATGCCATCCAATTCACTCGCAAGGTATCTCCGCGGGTCGGTTTGCTTTTTGATTGTTTAGGGGGGCTCTGCGATGATTGGGCAGCTTTTGAGGATATTCACCTATGTGCGTAGGTGATGGTTCTCTTTCCGCAATTCGTAGTTTGTCGCATGGAGCACTATGACTCGGGTGTCCATCTCTTTTGTCACTGACTTTCTTTCATTTCTTTGGTAAGACGGGCCTATGTCGCGTTCAATACTTCTAGTGGCACAGATTGCAATCCAGTGGCGTGCTGGGTTCTCAGGATCAATTCCTCCATGGCAATGAGTTTGATTGTTCCGTATAGTCTGGTGGAAGGGTGATATGTGTGTAAAATGACCTATTTTTCGATGTGTGAACTTGCATGTTTGTGGCCATTTTACCCTCATTTCATATGCTTTCGTTGTTCTTTTGTCTTATTTTCGTGTTTTCGTGTTTGAAATGTTGTAGGACGTGTTTTGGGCATAAAACTGAAGGAACACGCCGGTGAAGGCGGATCGTCCCCACGATCGATGTTGGATACCAAACGTACACATACATGGTTTAATTAAATTAAATCAAGGAGATCAAAGGATTACCAATAGATCTTTACAGATCTGAAGAATGATTCCACTGGAGATCTTCTAGCCTGTGTCCCACGAACCACGATCGAATACCGGGTGGACAACAATCCTCCGAATCGTTTGCTAATCCAAAGATCTGGATCTACAATGTTTGAGAGAACTAAACCCTAACCGTCGCTCAACACATGAGCTTATGAAAATGACAACTAGGGTTTTTCTCTCAACCATAAGATCCTATTTATAGGCATCTTCAGGGTTTCTTGTTGGGCCAGGCCAGGGATCTCTAGAAGGTATAGGATTGGGCCTCCCATAAGTCCAAACACATATATTCAGCCCAGAATATAAATTGAACTTATAACATTAATTCATTCCACTAGAGAATTAATATTGCAACTTCCATCATATCCCGATGTGAATCAGGGCTTCTATTTGACTTAATTAATTCCCCGTATTTAAGATAACGCACATCCATTAATTAATTAAAAGCTCTAATAACATTAATTAATATCTTAATCCTTAAGTAGTACCCACTCAACATTATTATCGTATCGGAATAAATTCCACCTGCAGGGTTTAATACGATAAAACTTATGAACTCCTTAAGGGGATGTCATCAACCTGGAAGTCCAGGACACGGTGCCCTAATGTGACTATATAAACACATACAAATAATGTTGTTACCCAAGATACGGAGTATATTGAATCATCCTTTTGATTCTCACTCATGGTAAGTCAAAGTAACAAACAATCATTTGCATGTATCTAAATATCACATCTAGGGTTAAGAATTATCAAAGTTGCCGAGACCTTGGTTCTTCATAGAGTCAGAACTGAAGAACACGTCTCACTGCGATCCATTCAATGCGACACCATGCACTAGCATAAACTAATAACCAAGACTAGTTATCTCAAGTTTATACTACAACCTAAAACGATAGTTTATCCAGAACTATCTCAGTTGTGAATACGTTTTATATCTTATAAGGAACCCAACAATGCGATCTTCAGTGTGACAACGCACCCACCACATTGTCTACAATATAAGATAAGTGGATATACATGCAATCATAAGAAAGCAACAATGTGATAACATTTATTTCAGTTTAATCAAAGAGAATGAATACATGACAAAGCTCACTTAAAAGTTTGCTTTACAGTATACACCAACAATCTCCCACTTATACTAAAGCTAAACTTTTAGTATACACACATGTCATTACAATTCTCCCACTTAGACTCAAAGTGTAGCTGCTACGTATCGTAAACCAAGACCCTCCACGTGTTTCTCGAAGATCTTAGTTGTCAAAGTCTTCGTGAAAGGATCATCCAGGTCATTCAATGACGCAATCTTTTCCACAGCAACGTCACCTCTCTTTACGATTTCTCGTATAATGTGGTACTTCCTTTCAATGTGTTTTCTTGCCTTGTGGGCTCTAGGTTCTTTCGAGTTTGCTACCGCACCAGCGTTGTCACAATAAATTGTGATACACTTCGGCACACTCGGAATGACCTCCAAGTCTAACAAGAAGCTCTTAAGCCAGACAGCTTCTTTCGCAGCCTCTGAGGCAGCCACATATTCAGCTTCCATGGTGGAGTCCGCGATGCATTTTTGCTTCACACTCCTCCATGATATGGCCCCGCCTCCCAAGGTAAACACATAACCCGAGGTGGACTTTCTCTTATCTCGGTCAGCTTGAAAATCTGAATCTGAATAACTCAAAGGGGTCAGACTATGGGTTAGATTGATATCTTGCCACCATGCCAGCTGCATAGCAGATATCAGGTCTAGTACAGAGCATAGCATACATAAGGCTTCCTACAGCCGAATCATAAGGAACCTTTGCCATATCCTCTATCTCATCTGGCGTTTTGGGACACATGTCCTTAGATAGAGGAACTCCATGTCGGAAAGACAACAATCCTTTCTTGGAGTTTTGCATGCTAAACCTGGCAATAACAGTATCGATATAGGCAGCTTGGGACAGACTCAACATTCTTTTCTTTCGATCACGAATGACCTTAATACCAAGAATGTACGCAGCATCTCCCAAATCCTTCATCTGAAACTGTTCCGACAGCCACACCTTTACGTCCGATAATACCTTCACATTGTTGCCAATAAGAAGAATATCATCTACGTACAGTACTAAGAATACCACCACGTTTCCATTGCTCATTTTGTACACACAACTTTCATCTTGACACTGTTCAAATCCAAAGGATTTGATCACTTCGTCAAAATGAATGTTCCAAGATCTAGAAGCTTGCTTAAGTCCATAAAGAGACTTCTTTAGCTTCCATACAAGATGCTCTTGGCCTTTCTTTACATAACCTTCAGGTTGCCGCATATAGATGTCTTCATCCAGATTTCCATTAAGGAAAGTTGTCTTGACGTCCATTTGCCAAACCTCATAGTCCATGTAATTTGCAATGGATAAGAGTATACGGATCGATTTTAGCATAGCTACCGGTGAGAAGGTTTCATCGTAATCGATTCCCTCTCTTTGAGTGAATCCCTTCGCCACCAACCGTGCTTTAAAGGCAATGACTTTTCCGTCAGATCCTCTCTTACGCCTATAGACCCACTTACACCCAATGGCCTTTTTGCCTTCAGGAAGGTCTGTAAGGTCGTACACATCCATAGCATCTATAGATTCAATTTCAGAATCTATAGACTTATGCCAAGATGTTGCATCTATATCTTGGACTGCCTCTTTGTAAGTCCAGGGATCGTTTGCTTCATGTTCACCAATATGGACCAAGTCCGAAGACTCTCCCACACCCATGAAACGATCAGGCTGAAAAACAACCCTCCCACTACGACGAGGCAGTACATGTGTAGGTACATTAGAGTCAACACGTTGTGTAGCCTCTTGTGGTATATCACTTAGTACACTCGGTGTACCATTGTCTCCTCTCAACTCATTGAGAATAATCTCACTCTAGGATTTATGCTCACTTATGTAGTCTTCCTCCAAGAATCGGGCGTTGGTGCTCACCACTACCCTTTGATCCTTGGGACTATAAAAATAACCGCCTCTCGTACCTTTAGGATATCCTATAAACAACCGTACTTCCGTTCTAGGTGCCAACTTATCTGCTTCCTTATCCAGCACATGTGTCGGGCAACCCCAAACTCGAATGTGGCTAAAGCTAGGCTTTCGCCCAGTCCACAGTTCTATTGGAGTCTTTGGAACCGATTTAGAAGGTACAAAGTTCAGAAGGTACGCCGCTGTTTCCAAGGCATGACCCTAAAACAAAGTAGGCAAAGTGGCATAACTCATCATCTACCTCACCATATCTAATAGAGTTCTGTTTCTTCTCTCTGCTACCCCATTTTGTTGCGGAATACCGGGTGCAGACAATTGAGATGTAATCCCATTATCCAATAAGTATTGCCTAAATTCAGCACTGAGGTATTCGCCACCCCGATCAGATCGTAGTGAATTGATACTTTTACCTTGCAGATTCTCCACTTCAGCCTTAAATTCTTTGAACTTGTCAAAGCATTCAGACTTGCGGCGCATCAAGTAAGTGTATCCAAACCTTGAGTAATCATCCGTGAAAGTCACGAAATACTCAAAACCACCTCTTGCTTGAATGGACATAGGCCACACAAATCAGAGTGAATCAATTCTAACACATCTTTGGCTCTATTTCCTTTAGCCTTAAAAGGCCTGGAAGTCATTTTTCCCTCCAAACAGGATTCGCAGACTGAGAATGGTTCAACTTGGAGAGACTCCAATGATCCACTACTTACCAGTCTTTGGATCCTCCTCAGATTAATATGACCCAATCTTAAATGCCAAAGATATGTTTGATTCAACGGAGAAGAAGCTTTTCTTTTAGATGATGAAGATGCATGAGTTTCAGTTACAGTATGATATGCACAATAATAGTACACAAAGAGTTATCCAACATGCCAGAACAGATAAAAGAGTTATTTTAAAAAATAACAACATTGTTATTAGAAATAACAGAATATCCATTCGAAAACAGTTTCGAAACTGAAATTAAATTCTTTCGAAAACTAGGCACATATAAAACGTCTTTTAAAACTAAAACATTATCAGAAAAAGATAAGTGCACATCTCCCACTGCAACAACTGCCACTTTTGCAGCATTCCCCAAGCGTACGGTAATCTCGCCTTCATTCAGTTGCCTTGTCTGCATAAAACCATGCAGAGAAAAAAAAACATGATCAGAGGCACCAGTATCTACTATCCAAGAGATAGTAGAACAAGCCACAAGACATGTTTCAACAACTAAAGCAGAAAACATACCCGAGTTACCCTTTTTCAAGAGGGGACAATTAGATCTGTAATGCCCAGACCGGCTGCACTTGTAGCACTTTCCTTTTAGTTTCTTGACACCACCAGAAGGTGCCACACCACCAGAAGGTGCTACTCGTTTGCTCACACTGCTCCCACTGCCCTTTTTCTTATTGTTAGGCTTCTTCTTCTTACCGCCGTGAGGCAAAGAAGAGGATGCCTTAAAAGAAACCAGAGCATGTGACCCCTTACCCATGAGACCTTCCGCTGCAACCAATTCAGTAAGGAGTTCAGCCAAAGTGTACTCCTTCTTACCCATGATCACGTTCAAACGGAAGTTCTCAAAGGATTTAGGAAGTGAGTGTAGAACCTTATCGATTTTGGAATCATTATCGATATTTCCACCTAGAAGATCAATCTCATGAAGATATTCCATCATCTTGAGAACATGATCTCTAACAGACACTCCCTCAGGCATAGAGGTAGACATAATCTTCCTCATTGCCTCAAACCGAGCAGACCTATCCTTCTCACCGAAGAGTTCCTGGAGGTTCAACATAATATCAGAAGCATTAGGCATATTCTGATGTTGTTGCTGCAACACATTTGACATAGATGCCAAAATGTAACAACGAGCCATCTCATTAGCCTTATTCTACTTCTTGTGAGCCTCCCTTTGCTCTTCAGTAGAAGTAGGAGTCAGAGGTCCTGGAGCAGGTGTGTTGAGTACAAATTTGTACTCATCAGCAACCAATACAATATCCAGATTTCTTTTCCAATCCAAATAGTTTGGACCAGTAAGCTTGTTTTGATTGAGAATAGTCATAAGCGGATTAAACGACATGATGATCACTGAAATAAATTAAATGGAAACACGTAAGCATTTAAATCACATTAATTGAAGCATAAAACATGGAAACCTTCAAAACCAATGTTTAATGCAACGTCCAACAGCCCAACAAATATATATGCAAGCCACGGTGGGTGGACGTTTACACACATATCCATTGACCAGACAAACTAACTTTAATTCCAATATCACGTCAACCTCTACTTTATGACGAATGGAATTAATAGTCGGACTATTTAACAGGCCATGTGAATTAAAACAGGGACTCCGTTGGGGAGTTATATAGAAATTCACATCTAAGTGATGACCACAATTTAACCATAAAGAAAATTATTTTACAATTGATGACCTTACCGTTAGGACTTTACATCACTTGTAAATAATTTCTTAAGGCTATCTTGAATTAAACCTCTACCAATGAACCATGAATGACACATCCTCTAGGGGGAGACTCCCAGGGTCCCGCGAACAACATCCACAATCACTTATAAGAACAATTGTGGAGGCCTAAATAAATTAATTAAAATTTATTTTAACTCACTTAGTCATTTTAAATTGAAGGTTTTTGACAGCATGCTATAAATAATTAAATAAATCCTAGCATGCTCCTAACATGTAAAACATATAACATGCTTAGAAAATTAAACACACATCATGCAAGAACAAATAAAATGTCCTCGTGGCCCCAAGATGTGTACCTGCATATCTACCTATTCTATTACATGAATATTGAATATACAGTTCTTCAAACGGGTCTTCGAAACGGATCCGGGCCTTGAACAATCCAAATTTGGGCTTTTGAATTTACTGCAAATAGCCTTTTTCGAGCCACTGTTGCTATCAAACGACGCATAGTAAATGGCCGAAACTTAATGGGCTTTGAAGACCAAAGTTTGGGCTTCCATCTCCAACCAACGGCACCGGCGCCAATTGGCCGAATAAAATGGTTAGTTGAGCAGCCTGGGCGAAAAACCAGTGCATAAGGCACTTTTCTCCCCTCTGTTCCCATCGATTCCAACGACAATCATGCCGGTAAACTACTGGGCCTTAAAGCCCTAGGTTTGGACTACAATTCCATGTCATTGGTACTGGAAAACCATAAATGGAAAGCCTCCAAATGACCACGGAAAAATGTCCACCTACATGCTGTCAACCCAGAAAATTAGGGTTTTATGGTCGGCCCATTGCGCCGTCATGATCGAAAATCAACCTCCCAAAACTACTGGGCATTGAAGCCCTAAGTATGGAAAGTAAGATCAAATCGTTGGAATTACGGGTACGACCCGAAATAGCCTCCAATCAACGCACAAAATCAGCCCACACGCAGACAGAATCGCGAGATTCTTGCGTGCAGCTGTTTTCACGCGGTGATTGCTGCTAATTCCGCGGCCATCAACGCCAATCAACCATTGGGCATTGATGTCTGAAGCACGATCTTCCATTTCCCGCCGCCGGCACCGGCAATCCACGCCAGGATCGCCGCCGATCGAGCGAAGAAAATGGGTACGCGCAACTATCACGCAAAAATTCTGGATATTCGCAGAAAACTCGCGCGACCACCTGCCCTACTTGCCCTCACCGCCGTCGACTCCGATGCCGATCCAGCCAACCTCTGGCGTCCTGGTGGTCATCTACCACCAGGCTCCAAGATCCGACAACCGCCGTCGCCAATCGCCGCTCCACTGTCTGCCGGGGATCCCGCGAACAAGTGCTGTAGACAATATGCATAACGCGCGCAGACGAGCGCGCAATTTGCAGCCACTGCTGCGCCGTCACCCGTCGCTTTCCCGGCCTACCGGTGATGCGGCGGCGATGTCCGCCGACCCAGATGCGACCCCCAATGGCTGGTTAACCCAATCGGCCGGCCGATCGGCCTTGGCTGAGCCACGAACATCCCCTGCGCGATAGGTTTTGACAGTTTTCCGTCGATGTTTGTTCTTCGTGTTCTTCGATTCTTGGTCTTGTTTTTCGCATCAAATTACATCAAAAATGATACAAAATTACAGGAAATAAAATTACATCATTTCCTACACTAACCACGGATTTTCTCGTGGTGAAAAACGATTATAAACCGCGAATAAACCATCGCACCAAAAACCAAAAATAGATCGGAGCCACGAGGAACAACAAAATATATAAAATATATAAAACATCGACAACATGCTTAAATGATTTAAAGTACAATAAACCAATTGCACGTTTCAGGCAGAGCAACCAACCACAAACGAGGCTCTGATACCAATTGAAGGAACACGCAGGTGAAGGCGGATCGTCCCCACGATCGATGTTGGATACCAATGTACACATACATGGTTTAATTAAATTAAATTAAGGAGATCAAAGGATTACCAATAGATCTTTACAGATTTGAAGAACGATTCCACTGGAGATCTTCTAGCCTGTGTCCCACGAACCACGATCGGATACCGGGTGGACAGTAATCCTCCGAATCGTAGATGCCTATCAAAAGCTCTAGATCTACAATGTTTGAGAGAACTAAACCCTAACCGTTGCTCAACACATGAGCTTATGAAAATGACAACTAGGGTTTTTCTCTCAACCATAAGATCCTATTTATAGGCATCTTCTAGGGTTTCTTGTTGGGCCAGGCCAGGGATCTCTAGAAGGTATAGGATTGGGCCTCCCATAAGTCCAAACACATATATTCAGCCCAGAATATAAATTGAACTTATAACATTAATTCATACCACTAGAGAATTAATATTGCAACTGCCATCCTATCCCGATGTGAATCAGGGCTTCTATTTGACTTAATTAATTCCCCGTGTTTAAGATAACGCACATCCATTAATTAATTAAAAGCTCTGACAGCATTAATTAATTAATATCTTAATCCTTAAGTAGTACCCGCTCAACATTATTATCGTATCGGAATAAATTCCACTTGCATGGTTTAATACGATAAAACTTATGAACTCCTTAAGGGGATGTCATCAACCTGGAAGTCCAGGACACGGTGCCCTAATGTGACTATATAAACACATACAAATAATGTTGTTACCCAAGATACGAAGTATATTGAATCATCCTTTTGATTCTCACTCATGGTAAGTCAAAGTAACAAACAATCATTTGCATGTATCTAAATATCACATCTAGGGTTAAGAATTATCAAAGTCGCCGAGACCTTGGTTCTTCATAGAGTCAGAACAGAAGAACACGTCTCACCGCGATCCATTCAATGCGACACCACGCACTAGCATAAACTAATAACCAAGACTAGTTATCTCAAGTTTATACTACAACCTAAAAAGATAGTTTATCCAGAACTATCTCAGTTGTGAATACGTTTTATATCTTATAAGGAACCGAACAATGCGATCTTCAGTGGGATGACGCACCCACCACACTGTCTACAATATAAGATAAGTGGATATACATGCAATCATAAGAAAGCAACAATGTGATAACATTTATTTCAGTTTAATCAAAGAGAATGAATACATGACAAAGCTCACTTAAAAGTTTGCTTTACAGTATACACCAACAGAAACAACACTTTTGGATGAGTTTTGGATGAAATCGCCCGAGCTAGGAGTCAAAGGGAAGCAGGATCGACCGAGCGGAGCAGAAAGGGTGCTGGGGCAGTTCATAGACTTCGCTCGGCCGAGCCGAACTTGGCTCAATCGAGCCAAGCCCTTCAGAGGGTGGCTCGACCGAGCCAAAGCGTGATTTTGGATATTTTCAGCTCTGAGCTTTCCCGGGCGATCCGAGGCTCTGCCTACTCATTATAAAAGGGGGAAAAACAGTTATTTTGACAACTAATTCATAACTTTTCATAACTTTGAATAATCACCTCCTAAATTCTCTCTACGATTCCATTTCCATATCTTCTAAAACCTATCAAGGAGCTAAATCATCAATCCTAGGAGGAGAATTGAAGATCCAAGGGGGTAGATCAAGACCTAGCAAATCCAATTGGGGAAGATTTCATTTTCTACTTATCAATTGTAAAGGATGTATTTGATTTCAACTTTTTATTGTTACAATTGAGAGGTATGTTGCTCTAATTTAATTTGGATGTTGATTTGAACAAGGATGCATGAAGATTAGGTTTGATAATTGTTTGTTTACTTTCCTATGAGGGGTTGATTTGCACTAGAGCTTGTTCATACCTATTAGATGTAGGTAATAGCCAATCTATAGGTAGTTGATGTGAACGTTGCAGCCAATATGCGGACGAAATTGTCGTGAAAAGTGCATAATCATATAGTTTTAGTTCCAATCCATGTGCGGGGCTAGGATTGTAGGGCAATAATCGACGGACGTTTTGGAGTGAGTTAGGGATTGATAATGTAGCTGTTTGAGATTTCTAATTTCATCAACGGACAATTCACCGGTACAAAGGGGATTGACTAGAAAAGAGTCGGTTGCTCAACCTCATAGGAATTAAAACTTGTTTACATCAATGACTAACCTAATTGGATTAAATCTACGTTTATTTCAACATCCTATCTACCTCATTTGAGTATTTGTTTGTCTTGGTTTGATAGAAATCACTCAACGATTTTATCGTCACCTAGCTATTAGACTTCGCTATAGTATCCCGGTAATCTTGCGGGCGAAGGCAAGAAGGACCTGGTTTTGAAAAATTTTATTCTTGTGTAGCTAAGAGTTTAATTTTTATTGAACTTTCCAGTTGTCTCGTTATTTCCTGCCATCAAATTAGAAAAAGAATCCCAAGAGCCCCATGGTGGGCGCCAAATGTTGAGGTTCAATTATCGGGATAAAGGAGCCCTTGGAATTTACTAAACGACAACAAGTAATAGTAAGAGAAATAATGAATAATGCACGAAATAAAAAACTAATAAGATGCAAATAACGATAAGAACAGGCAAGAGAGCGAGAAGAGATTCAGCTTTAGAATATAATTTTCGGGGAGATTCCGGCAGCATTATAGCGTGAGTTCTTAGAGAGTAAAAAGATCTCAAAAATGAATTCTCAGTCCCTATTTATAAACAATATAGGGGGAGAATGCTAACCTAACCCTAGCTATGGGCAAGCTCGTGCTCGCCAGATTTTCAGAGCGACTCTAGGTTTTTTTGGGGTCGGTTAGGGTTTCGAACGGTCATGCGCCGCCAAGCTTTTTAGGGCTTCATACCCTCCTCGCTACCGACCCCTAATCGTGATTGATACCGAGGAGCTCGAGGGATCGACGTCGATCTCTAGACTTAGGTAATTTCGGGTCTTCTTTCACTTCAGGTGGGCCTTTTTTCTTTCAAATAAAGGGCATGGCAAGCTTTTTTTAAAAATGTCCGTGAGCTGCATGGAAGATGGAACAAACTGCGTAGTTAGACGGCGAGCTTCATCATGTTCACGGATGAAATGACAATCAATGTCAATATGTTTCGCCCTTTTGTGTGCAACTGGATTCTGCGACAAAAATAATGCACTCTTATTATCACTTAAGATGACCGGCACAGCAGATGGCAAGGCATGTGGTTCCCGTAGAAGGTTGACAACCCACATGAGTTCTGAAGCAGTGTTAGCGAGAGCTCGGTATTTTGATTTGCAACTAAAACAAGACATCGTAGGCTGCTTTTTAGCGCTCCAAGAAATAATATTTGGATCAAGAAAGATCGAATATCCATAAGTTGAATGTCGTGTATCCGTACATCTTGCCCAATCAGCATCTGAGTAACCAATAATCTTAACAGGACCAAATGAGAATCACAAACAAAATGCGAGCGTACCCTTGACATAACGGAGAATGCGCTTGACCGCTTGAAAATGATCCGTCGTAGGAGTCTGTTGAAATTGACTGACGGTGTTTACAGAGTAGGCAAGGTCAGATATTATTGAGCACCGACTAATGAGCGGTAAAGTGTCGGGTCACTGAAAGAATCTCCAGACTTGGTAAAAAATGCATGTGGAGAAAGAGGAGTAGCAACCGATTTGGATTCAAGTAGTTCAGCACGCATCAGAATATCCCTTGCATATTTTGATTGATTTAGAAATAATCCATTCTCCGTGTAAGTGACTTCGAGACCAAGAAAATATCCTAGCCGGCCAAGATCTTTGGTAGCAAATTAATTATTCAACCGAGATATAAGACGGGAAATAGCACTAGGATTATTACCCTTAATAATGATATCATCGACGTACACCTAGAGGTAGATGAGGATAGAGTCTTCGTAGAAAATGAATAATGAAGTGTCGGCCGAGATGCAAGAAAATATAATAGATAAGAGAAAACCGCAAAATCGTTGGTACCAATCAAGTGGAGCCCGACGGAGACCATAGATGGCTTTCTTCAAACTGCACACATGATTTGGATAAAGAGGATTAACGAATCGTAGTGGTTGTTCCGTGAAGACCGGAGTAGATAACACGCCATTAAGGAAGGCGTTTTTTACGTCGAGGTGGTGGAGAAGCCAACCATGCATAACAGCAAGTGAGAGGATGATACGAATAGTTGATGCTTTGACAACGGGACTAAAAGTGTTGGTGAGATTGAACCCAGGAACTTGGCCAAACCCTTGAGCCACCAAAAGAGCTTTATAGCGATCAACTGTACCGTCGGCCAAGAGTTTAATGTGGTATACCCATTTAGAACCGACCACATTTGCATCGGAGGGACGGGGAACCAAAGTCCATGTATTATTCATATGAAGGGCAACCATTTCTCCTTGCATGGCATTAACCCAATGAGGAACCTTAAGGGCCGACTTGATTCCGCACGGTTCAGAGAGAGTAACAAGAGCTGAATAGATAGAAGTAAAGTTAATATCGACTGGATAGCGCGGTTTAAAAATACCAGACTGAGCTCGCGTTCGCATAGGATGTGTGCGAAGAGGAGCAGATGGAGGTTCTGCATCAATATCAAGTGGCGGAGGTAGCTGATTTAGAGGAATATCCGGTGGTGGCGGCGGCATATCAGTATCAGAAGGGAAATAAAGCAAGAGGGTTGAACCGTACTGGTAGAAGGAGAGGCAGACGGTCCAGGCAAAGAGACAGGCTGAACCTAACTTGTGCAGGAACCCTCGAGAAGCTAAGAAATTTCCAAATTGGATGGCATGGGAGCAGGCCGAGAGATGAAAGGAAAATAACTTTCATTGAATCGTGTGTGGCGAGAAATATAAATACGAGAGGTGGAAGGATCCATACATTTATAACCTTTATGAGATGAGCTATAGCCGAGAAAGATGCACGGTTTGCTGCGAGGTTTTAACTTGTGTTTAGTGTAATACCGTAAACAAGGATATACGAGACAACCAAACACTTTGGACGAAGCATACGCTGGAAGACAACCATAAACAACCTCATATGGAGACTTATTTCCCAGAATTGCAGTTGGTAGATGATTAATACTGTAAACTGCAGTAGAAAAGGCATCCGTCCAGAAACTCAATGGAGCTGATGCATGAAATAGGAGGGTGAGACCCATCTCAGTAACATAACGATGCTTTCGTTCGGCTCTACCATTTTGCGCCGGTGTGTATGGATAGGACATGAGATGATAAATGCCACATTGTTGAAAATGATGTTGGATCCGAGTGTTTGTAAATTCAGGCACCCCGTCAGTTTGAAATTTTTTGATCTTGCAGCCAAGCTGATTTTGAACAAAATTTTGAAAGCATATGAAGACATCAAAGAGCTCAGATTTAGCATGCGAAGGATAAAAACAAGAGAAGCGCAAATAGTCATCAGTAAAAATTGCATAAAATCAAAAACCAGCAGAAGAAACAGTAGGGGAAGGACCCCATAAGTCACAATGAACTAACTCCAATAAAGAAGACACACGATTTTCATTCGAAGGGAAAGACAGACGGTTGCTTTTAGCTAATTGACATGAATTCTAAATGCCCGGTTAGGGAAGTAAAGAACTAACAAAAAGTATATTTTTCTTGCTCAATAAACCAATGACGGCGTGTGCTGGGTGACCAAGGCAAGACTGCCAAAGTTCAAACGAGGCATGGAGGCTCTTGTGTTGAGTGAAGGCAGCAAAACCATAGGTCTGGAATCCAGCAAGTAGAGCCCATTATTGTGAGTTCCGGTTGCGAGCAGTTGGCCTGTGTCTCAGTTCTGAACGCAAAATAGAGAATCAGTAAAAGTAACTTGGACTGGATAATCACGTGTCAATTTGCTTACAGATAATAAACTCTTAGTGATACCAGAAACCACAAGAACATTATTCAAACGGATATCACGACTTAGAGAAAGAGAGCCAGTATGGGAAATAGGTAGATATGCACCATTACCAACTATGACTTGATCCTTTCCAGAGTAAGAGAAAGCCTCATTCAATTGTGTTACATCTGAAGTGATATGCACCGATGCCCCGGTATCAAGATACCAATCAGATGCGGTCTCTGGAGATATGGAACAAACTGCAGAAAAAGCCTCGGCCAAATTTGCTATAGAAGTCGTGCGGGAAGAACGATCGTAAGAGCGATCAAACTGATGCGGGCAGTCAAAAGCATCGTGGTCTGTGGCACGACAGAAGTAACACCACGGGGGCCTTCAGCCACGTCCATTTGAATGACCACAGCTCCAATCTTGATTGCGTCGTCTGCGATTGGAAGAATCAGTAGGTTGTCCCTGATGTGTGGTTGCAAAAGCCACCGTCTATGAAGGAGATAAGACAACCATGGACTTTTGAAATAATTCGTGACTCTGGGCGCGCGCAAGAAGGGTCAGAAAATTCGGTAGTGGCTCCTGAGAAAGCTGGGCTGCAGTGAACGTGTTGAATTCAAGGCCAAGTCCTCTAAAAAACCAGTGAGATTTGTCAGAGGAAGCAATAGTACAACCGATGGCAGCAACTTGGTTACAAAGTGCTTTGTAATTTCGACCATATTCAGCAACAAAGAGAGTTCCGCGCTGAATAGATAGGAGGTCATCCTTGAGGATTAACTCACGAGCCTTTGATGCATGATTGTAGGACCGAGAAAGTGCCTGCCAAACATCACGAGCAGTCTTGCAACCAATAACCACCGCCATTGATTCTTCGGTGAGAGTGGAGACAATGAATAACTTGACGAGTTGATCCCGGGAATATCAGGACACATAGTCAGGATTCGGAGAAGATTGCTCGGCAGCAGAAGTGATCGTGGGCGAAGGCGGAGGGGACGATCCATCAAGCAGCGGCAAGAAATTTTGGGTGATGAGGAGAGGCTCGATTTGAGCGTGCCAAAAGAGATAATTGGAAGAGGTGAGTTTAATGGTTACCATGTGATTCATGGTGGAAAGGGGAAGGGTGGGAGTATCCGGCATCGCCATGGAGGAAGAGCAAAAAGGCAGCAATGAAGGAAAAAATGCGTCGTAGGGTTTAAGCCAAGTTGGGCTAATACCATGTAATCGAATCAATAATTTTATTCACCACACCAAAGGATTACATAGTTTTGGTATATATATATACTAAAGGAACGAAAACTTAGGAAACAAAAAGATATGGAGATATAGGAAAATATTTAATTTGATATGAATATGTAAATATATCTAAGAATATCTTCAACAGGGTTGATACAAAATAAATAAAATAACATGTACACCATTGAATAGTCTTTACATTTAAATAATATGAGTATTTTAACTATTTCATTTTTTCCGACTACACTCGTTTACATTTTAGTAGTATACATATTCCAGAATTATCCTATTGAAAATTAAATAAAAATATGTAAATAATAAATCTGATTGAATAGAATATTGCACTTGCACGTACATTTATGAGACCATTCGATTTTCATATAAAACACATTTTTAACATCTTGATAAAATATGATAAATACCATTTAAATCGTTAGATCTTTTATGCATTCTTGCAAAAATTCACATTACATAATATTTTCATATATAATAAGCATAAATATTATAACTAAAATATATGATATCAAACTTCATTGTAGTGGCAATTAACATTGAAAAAACTCTGAAGCCAATACAACATAAATCTATAATTTAAATCTTATATTCATAATTGATATTAAATTTTAAATGATTCATAAAAAATATATTATTGGAGAATCGATGATATTGATAAATTAATCGTTTAATAGAAGATTTCATGTATGCATATGTAAATCAAATGGATTAACTAATGACTTATAAAAAGCAAAAATAGTCCCCCCCCCCCGCCCCCCACCGCAAAAAAGGCATAGGAAATGAATCAACATCATCTAAGAAAGTTGTTTCATACTTGGAACCAAGAATATAATATGCAGTCAAAAGTTTTATTATTGATAACATAAAATCCAACGAACTTGGTCTAAAAAATGTAAAGAAAACAAAAAAAAATTACGTAAGATAGATGTTATTGCACAACTTCACATCTACTACAAACTAAATACAAAACATAAGTGACTCTTTCTATCTTAGAAAAAAAAAATTACTTCGATCATTTCAACCGTATTCTTCACTTCCGATAACAATTAGCTATTCGTGACAAAAAAAAAAAAAAAAAAAAAAAAAAAAAAAAAAAAAAAA